>PVHP010005547.1:8630-64874 GCA_004024765.1 Zapus hudsonius
AAAAAACCTTTGCTCAAATGAAATCTTAATCAGGAGAGAAGAGACATTAGACAAGTGATGCTCTGGTAGAACCAAATCTGGAGGCTCGTGTCCACTTCTGCCTCCCTCTCCCACAGTGCTCCTGAAGGTATATTCCCAGAATTCCTGGTCATTAAAATTTTCTGATCTGGTCCAGTCCAGCCAATTTACTTTAGTGACAAGAAACAAAGATAGCGGGCTAGGGAAATGGCTCAGCAGTTAAATGTGCTTGTTTGCAAAAGCCTATCTACCTTCAATCACCTCCAGCACTTTTATAAAGCAGATACAAAGTGGCACATGCATCTGTGATGGTCTAGTATTCATTTGCAATTGCAAGAGACCCTGTCTGAAGGAGGGTCAAAGAGCAGACACCTTGAAGTTCTCCTCTGACCTCCATACCTAGAGACACACATAACTAATAAATACATTTTAAAGATACTATTAATTTATTTCTTGTAAAAATAAAGAAAGAAGGTATAGAAAACTTTTGGAAAATGGACAAAGGCTGTGGTTTGAATGTTTAGTTCCTCTAAAACTACTCGACTGAAAAACTTAGCCCCCAAGGTGATGGCTTTAGGTGGTAAAATATCTTGGAAGGTGATAAGATCATGAGTGCTGAGCCCTTATAAGTGAGGCCCAGGAAAACTGCCTTCCCTTTCCTTATGTAAAGACTGTGAGTGAAAAGGCATTATTTAGAACACAGACAAATCTGCAGGTACCCTGAGCTTTGATTTTTCCAGCCTCCAGAATGCTAGACACAATTCTCTTTTTGTATATCTTTATTATTAATAAGTATATACATTGTATGATCAAATTGTGTGAATGTGTCCCCATTTCCCTCCTCTCTGTCCCCTACCCACTGGGGTACTTCCTCAGTGTGCATACTGGATCTGTCCATAGGTTAGGGGGTATGAACTACACCAGAGGTAACCAGTTTTTCCTTCTTTTTTTTTTCCTGCCCTCTTGTGTTTTGTTGCTGAGGGGGGCAATGTCTCTGGATATTCTCCACTAACATGGCTGTTACATTCTTTCCACCCCCTCTTCCGCTCAGTTCCCTGAGTCATAGTAGGTGAATTTTAAGTCTGCTTTGTTGTTGAAATCTTAAGTATCTCTGGATCTTTGCCCTGGGTTGTGATGGGTATCATTGGTGTCTGTCTCCATTGGCCTTTCCTGGGTTATCAGACTTTCTGTGGTGATTGGTCTCCTGTTTGTCTCGTCACTTTCTCTTAGGTTTCATTTGAGTCCTGTGTGAAGGCTAGGTGTGGTTTGTCTCCTGCCAGGATGTCAGTCATCATCCAATGTCTTGTTAATGAAATTGAGTTGCTCCCAGGTCTCTCAATGCCTTCTGAAAAATACAAATAGAATTTTCACTGAAGAGTGAGATCAATATAGGTTAAATGAGATATCATTGCTGTTTTGGCTACTAGCTCCTAATGGGTGTGGCCTCTCTGTAGCTTTCTGGTAGTGTGACTCTCTTTTTTTTTTTAAGAAACCATTCATGGTATATTATTATAGCAGTGCAAATGAGCCAAAATACCAAAACTCACAGCTAAGACAGAACCCTGGTGGAAGACTGTCATAGCCACACACCACTGGGATGACTCTTCAAACCAGGCACAATTTGGGGGAGGAAAGTATTTATTGAAACTACAGATTGAGGGGAAGTTCTGTAACAGGGAAAGAGGCTGGCCCTCTTTCACAGGTCCAAGCAGAGAAAGAAACCCATCACCAATATCAAACACACAATAGGAATCAGGCATGAGAGCCAAGGAGAGAATTTCTTCCCCTTTATATAGCCTTAGGGTGGGGTCTTGCAAACCTATCCCAGACTTAATGGCTTCCTGAGTCTCTGGAATTTCCTTCCTGCATGGCCCACACAGGAAAGGATGTTTCCTTCCAGCTTCTTTGAGCTTCTTTACATCCTGCCCCTTGCTGAGAGGCTGCCTTCCTGTAAACATCCTCAGAGACCCACCCAAGATAATTAAAAAGATCCAAGTTGACAACAAAACCTAACCATCACAAAGACCATAGATGATGTGCATGCTGTCTGATTTATGAGTGATTCTGAGAAAGAGCAGAATATTTTTCTGCTGGATGATACACTCTTATTCACAAGTATGCCAGCAGTCACTAGCAGAGTAAACCTTTGTAGTAGTGATAACCTGCTTCACAGTTTCTGTCCAACAATAAGCAAAGAAATTAATGAATGAATGTGCACATGATCAGGGACTTGGCATTCATCAAATGCAACCTGCTATCCCACTAGAATGCATCTTTTAGAACACCCTAACCTAAAGACTGGCCCTTTGGAGTGCAGTAGAACGTGCCTACTTACTAGGTATAAAAACCACGACCGTATACCACTATCTTCCCATTTTTCTTCACTCTGCCTTACCAGCATGAGTCACATAGTAGATGCTCATTTGTTTCAGTCTTTTCACAAATATTTCTTGTGGACCTTGTTTACTGAAATAGGTGAACTTTTATGTAATGCAGTCCTATGAAAAACACATTTACTGAAGCAACTGCAATTGCTCACAAGACTCTTGAGATTGGCCCTGCCCATAGAAGTTGTAGAGTGAGAAGGATGAATATGGATGCCTACTTGAGGTCTCAGGAACCTTCAATGCAAGCTGTATGTAATGATGCACAAAGTATCTTGGCCTCACGGGGAGATAGTATGCAGAGGGTAGAAGACAGGGCTAGGGAGCTCCACCATCCATGCTGGATGAGACTTTCTAATGCTTTGGCTGCTTTGGAGACTCCATGGTCCTGTAAGTAACCTCTCAACCATGACCTGTAAGGAAGTCCATTAAGCTCATTGGTTTGAAGTTAGCCTTTAGTCTGTTGGGGGTGCCTTGCCGTGGGGTGGTTGTTGGCTCCTCCCTAGAAAAGAGTTCTCAAAACAATTCTTGTTTATGACACATAGGCAGTCCTATTCTTGTGGGACTTTCATTTTAGTAAAAGATCTCTGCCTTAAGTAAATAATGAATAATTTAAAGGTAATTATCACTAGCCAATTTAATGTCAAACAGAATATTACAGAAGAATCTTACATTGTATGTAGTATCAGACTTAATAAGTACTCAGAGGAAAGGAAGAAAGAAGGGAGGGAAGGGTGAAGGGAATTTTTAATATCCTGGAGACTGACCTCCTAATCCTTCCTGGAAAGCCCCATTCATGTTTAGGCTCTTTGTCAGCAATCAATGATCATTCATAGATTCATGAAGTATAAACAAGCCTAGGCTCAAAATCATGAGTCTGTTATTTACACCTTTGGTGAATGTCTGCACCCTGCTAGAGCTCCTATTCCTCAGCTGTAACAGGAACAGAGTAAAAGTCGCTACTGTTGGGGGCTGCTGTGGAAGTGGAACACTAGGTTATGTGGCACAGTGCAGTACTGTGGAGAGCAGGTAAAAACAGCCCTTTGTTATCCTAGAGAAGATCAACCGTTTCCAATTCAGGAGAAGAAGCAGAAACGCATACCTTTGGGGAGTCACCAGGTTCACTGGGCTCACTGAAGGCAGATAAGGCATTTAGTTACAGGTCTCCTAAGTCAAATGGTCCACATAAAACAATGGGGCTCCACATATTAAAAGTCATAATGAGAAATCATATACATAAATTAACACAATGCTTTCCTTTAGGGTCCAGTATTTCCACTGGGGGAATTTCAGGGTAGAAAGGTGGTTGGGGGAGGGGAACTTCATTATTGTAACAATTAACTTTCAGATCCTTATTGAGCAAGGATGTGGCCCAGATTGTTCTGGAAGCTGAATGGGATCCAAGAAATAAAGCAGGCCTCTTTCCTTAGGTGGCTACTTTCTCCTTGAATCTCCCCCACGCAAAGCCAGCAGCCTGCATTCCTTCATGGTAGGAGAAGTAAAATTTGAAGAAAGTGTTTCCAAACATACCCCAGAGACCACAGCCCAGCTATTTTCAATGCTTTACAGGAAAAGCTGTTCTTTTGATCAACTACTCACCTTAGAACCCATCCATATTATTTAAGCCCACAAAATAATTTCTACTTTGGTGTGGGAGGCACCCAAAACATTACCCTGCAGTATTTCAGAATGTTGAGCATCATAGGAAAGTATTCCCTCTCAATGTAATGATAACTAGTAGTAGGAACTAATTACAGGAAGGTCAAGAAATAAGCATCCTGAACCAAATGCACACCTTCACATTAGCCAGGCCTTCTGAAACTATCACACACTGAAACCTATTCATTAGTAGCTCAATAAGCTGTTCCCAAGTACCTACTAATAATAGCCCCCCTAATGAGGGTTTACCAAAGTCAGGCCCTATGGAAAGTCTATAACATCCTTAGAGAGATTATGGAGACAGGAATTATGATTGTTCTCAGTGTGTGTGTGTGTGTGTGTGTGTGTTGTGGTGATGTGCAGTATGTGCACATGCAAGCAGAAGTTGTAGGAGAACATTGGATTTCCTCCTCTATCCCTCATGTATGTGTTTCCTAGAGACAGAATCCCTCATAGAAACCAGAGCTCTGGTTTTCTTGGTCAAACTGGCTGACCAGTGATTCTCCATTCTGCCACCACCATAAGATTAGAGGCATGCATGGTATAGTGGTTTTATTTAGGTGCCCCCATAAACTTAATGTGTTCTGAATTTTTGATCCCCAGCTGATGGAAGTTTTGGAATTAGAACCTTGTTGGAGGTGTGTCGTTGGGGGTGGGCTTATGAGGGTTATGGTTGGCTTCCCCTTTCCAGTTTTTGGCCCACCTTCCAGCTGCTGTTTTCAGTGCTGTGTCAGAGGTGATGTCCACACTCTGCTCATACTGTCTTTTCCTTGCCATCATGGAGCTTCCCCTCTAGTCTGTATGCAAACTAAACCTATTCCTCCACAAGCTGCTTTTTGTCAGGTTCTTTTCTGTGCAGCTTCAAGAAAACTGACTACACCAATTTTGGTACCAGAAAGTGGGATCATTCCATGCTGCTAGAACCCTGGTCCTGTTTTTTGGCCTTTTGGAGATGATTCATAGGAGGATGTGGAAGGATTTGAAACCTTGGCCTCAGAGAGGTGTTGCAGTTCTGTAAGTATAGCTTGATGTATTCTGGTAGGAGATGGAAAGACCTAAATGCAGTAAGAACTATGGACTGTGATGTTTGGTTCTGAGGGTGAGAAAAAAGCTTTGTCAGAACTGCTCTAGAAGCAGTTTGTGTGAGAGGATTGTTGGATTCTGCCTGCCAGTGTCCTGAGAACTTGAGCAGGGCTGCTTTGCATAGAAATGAACTGGTGTGAGCAGATGAAGACGGCACAGAAAGAAAGGAAATCTCTGGGCCAAAACTGCTGCCTGTTCAGCTGCAATTGTTTGAGAGATGACAGCCATTGAGATTGGCCAGGTGATCTGCAATGGGACAGCAGGAAGTAAGGAGTGTGAATGTTGAAGTTTTCCTGCTACCCTGGATTAACAAGTTGGTCGCCCACCTGGTACTACCGAGTATAACAAATGCAAGAAAGAGAGTCATTGGATTTGCAACACAGTTTTGTTTTTAGGAAATGACCATGGGTAGTATGAAGCAGGTGTTTTGGATTGCCTGCATGGAGGCCTGATGGAGCCATCAGGATGAACTCTGGGCTGCAGTGGAGACCCAGTGGAGATGCCAGGACCATGGATGTCTACTAAGGAGAGTGAAGTTTTCAGGGACTGTGAATAGCTGAGCTGGAGGGGTGGAATTGGATTTCCCGATACTGGTTAGAGTTGTTGGACTTGGAGCTGTGGAGTTTGATGCTTTTCCCTGTTTGTTTTCGATCTTGAATTGGTTCAATCTGTCTATGCTTTGTTTTACAATGAGAATTTGTTCTGTGCATTGCAGTTTTTGTTTTTGTTTTGTTTTTGGTATAATGCCTCAGTTGAAAGACCTTGGATTATGGGGATGTTTGAATATCATTGGAACTTATAAAAACTGTGGAGACTTTTGGAGTTGAGCAGAATGCATTGTATTTTACAACATGTATCGTTATCATTTTAGGGGGGCAGAGATGGATTGTAGTGGTTTGATTCAGGTGTCTCCCATAAATTTAGTGTGTTCTGAATGGTTGATCCTCAGCTGATGGCAGTTTTGAAACTGGAACCTTGTTGGAGCTGTGTTGTTGGGGGCGGGCTTATGGGACTTATAGCCAGCTTCCTCTTGCCAGTATTTGGCATACTTTCCTTCCACTGTTTGCAGTGCTATGGCAGAGGTGATGTCCACTCTCTGCTCATTCTGTCATTTTCCCTGCCATTATGAAGCTTACCCTCAAGTCTGTAAGACAAATTAAATCCATTCCTCTAATCAGCTGCTTTTTGTCAGATTCTTTGTTCTAGCAGTGAGAAAGCTGGTTACAACACATAGCCACTCCCAACTCTTTACAAAGGTGACGGAAAATCAAACCCAGGGCATATCTAGCTCTTTCAAACCATCAAGCTTTATGGTAAGCACTCTTACCCACTAAGCCCCAATTATTCCCATTTGACAACGTGAGAACCAGAGATTTCCTAAGTCCAGCTAGGCAGCGGCGAGAGCCTCAGCTTCATCTAGGCAGTCTGTTGTCAGAATCCCTGGAATCAGCCACTATACCGATTTGTATTCACAGGGTGTTGAAAAAGACACACACACACACAAAGAAAAAGACACAAACGTGGTTGTTATGGTCTGCAAGTAAGATGTCCCTTGGGTGGCACTGTTTTGAGAAGTTGTAGGACTTCGAAACATTCAGCCTAACTAGCAGAAGTGGGCCACTAGGGGCGACCTTGAAAATTGCATCTGCTTCAGGTGCTAGTTGACCTTGAAGGAGATAACTGCTTCAGGTACTGGCAAAAAGGGAATCTGAGGAAAAGCAGAGCTGATACATATCATTGTGATATGCAACAGAAAAGCGTTTCTCACACCAGAGTACCAAAGATTAATCTGGAGAAATGGACAGAAAATTACCACTTACATCCTAGTACTGTTTTTAATTTATTTTTTTATTGACAACCTCCACACATGTGTACAATGTACTCAGACCACAGTCTTCTCCTTCTTTGTCTCCTTCCCTATCCCCTGTCCACTGAAGGCCCTGTTTTTTCCAACTAGTGTCTCTTCTATTTTGGTGGCATTTCTTGGTCCTCCACCATCCATGACCACATGGTGATGGGTCAAGTATTGTTCCAGCCACTTGAGGTCATAAATACAATGATCACTGTGTCCAGAAGATGAATTACAAAACACTCTTCTGCATCCTGTGGCTCTTACATTCATTCTATGGAGACATATTCTTAAATGGGATATTGAGATCATAGAGAGCAATAAGGTTTCCCAAGGCTCACAGCTAAGAGTGGTTAAAAAGAGAAAAGGGGCCTGTGTGTTGATTATATGTCTTCTGTCTCTCAAAATATCATCCATTCCTCCCTTATTTTTTTTGCAAACCTGACCAAGTTTATTAAAGACAGCATATGGATTACTCACAGGATAGGGAAATTTTTTTTTAAATAAGGCAGAAAAAATTAAGGAGGAAGTACACAATTTGAACTCGGAAGAAATGCAAGGCCTTGCTATCATGATCAATTGTAGTCTGGATACCCCAGTAACAGAGAGATCCAGGTTGCCCAAATCTTGGCAGCTTTTGGAGTAGATTTCTAAGACCTTGCCAATTCTGGGGCCCCACAAGTAAACCACAGTCACTCTGGCCAGTTGAATCAACCACATACAAAGCCATCATGGATCTGAAACGTGCAATAAGCCACAAGGAGTGCAGAAAGACCAGGGAATGAAAAAGAAAGACCTAGAGCCAGAGGTGGCCAGTTAGGAAATCAGCCCAGAGAGGGTGGACATAGAAAAAATAAATAATAGACACAGAAACCTGGCTGACAAAAAGAAAAAAAAAGGTAAAGGATAAATGCAATCCTAAAGCACAACAAAACACTTTTATAAAAGTTTGTTTTACCTAGAATTAATGATGGGAAAACTCTATAAATGTGGTGTAAAATGTTTAATGCCCCATTGAATGCCAACATTATGCCATTCATCTGTCCTTGTAGGTGTATTATTTCTAGTCTCCAAGATGAAAAGAAAAGTTTCTTTCCACATATTTTATAGTACTTAAAAATACATATTTCCATGGTTTTATTGCCAAAAAGTCCTGCTTTGTTCCAGAACCTACTAATCATGATACTGCCACCAAGGCTGGGAATTGGGATTAATTGTTGGTGGGAGTGTTTGCTTCTACAATATGAGCAGTCTTCACATTAATGACCCTTAGTTAGTGAATTTACCTAAATATTTATTTCTCCCTGGGGGAAAGATTTCTCTAAGGATGTTCATCGTGCCCTGTATATTCAGAACTCTTGATCTGTTTTTTCTTCTATTTGTCCACTTAGAGTTTTTTCTGAAATCAATTTTATTAATTTCCTCCTAAAAATCAGCAAGTCAGAATAGATCACTAGAATTCTTTGCTCCCTGCCATGTGATTCTTTCTACTCTCTTAGTTTTTCTCTCAGTACTAGTTATCAGAAACATTGGTTGCTCTCTAGAATTAATTAAATTTTAATTATAATTGAAATACATAAATAAAGGAAAGAAGAAAGAAAAATGTAGAAAAAGAGAAAGGAAGAGAGAGAAACTTTAAACTAAATTTCAACAGTATTTTTATTTTAAATACTGTGGTCAAACAACTGTGCCTATAACACTCAACCTGGTGGGTAATCAACAGCTGGTTAATTGGCTATGAGAGCCACTCAGGGGCAGGGAACCTTTAACTGGTATGGGGATCCAAGGCAAGAATTGGATCTCCAATGGCAAGTCCCCACTAAAGATAGGTCTACAGAAAGGCTACACCCTTTAAACTCTCACCAATTTAAAAATATTTGTCTCATTTAACCATTAATGATCTGACTCTCTGTTGGAGATTCTGTTTGTATTTTTCAGAAAGCAATGATCTGAGATCCGTGGACAACCAATAGGACCTGAGATGATGGGGGACACCCAATCAGGAGACAAACCTCCCTTACCTCATCATTTAGAGCCCTAACAAAACGGTTTAGGAAGTCAGCAAGTCAGAGATCCTACAGAAGGATAGACACCAAGGATACCCAAAATAGTCAAAAACACAAATTCAGAGACTCTTAAGAACTCGACAATTGAGCCAACTTAACACTCAACCACCATGACTAAGGGAAATTTGCAGAAGAGGTGGCAGAAAGATTGTAAGAGCCATGGTGGGGGAGAATATCTAATGCATAAAGAGGTGTGACGTCCTGATTTTTAATGGTTTTCCAGAACCCCAAACCTGGAGGTTCATTTTGATGTGCTTTGTGGCTTTGTTCTTCACTGGTTGATCCCATGGAATCCAGATTATTAACTGACTTTTCTTGTGTTTTCGCAACCTTGAGACTCCATAGAGCAAACTGCAATGGCAAAGCAGACTTTCCAACTGGCAGTCAGGAAGCCCTCATCTCAAGCCAACTACTTAATTCCAGGCTGATGATGGGGAAGAAGTCATGGTGAGGTTAAATGACTTATGCAATTCCATGGAGTGAGCCAGTCTCCAGGACAGGATCCTGGACTCTGTATCTTGCCCTTTCAGAAGCCATTCAAATCTCCCCGCCATTCTTTTCTGAGTGTTTTTTTTTTAATCTGTCATGATCCACAAATAAAGGAAATTGTGGTTTTCACATCATGACCCTGGCTATTTTCCCACCGTGAATATTAAAAGAAGAGGGACCCATTTTCTAGCTTTCAATGCCTTCCATTCCAGCCCACATTGTTTATTCCTTGGGTTTTTGACAGGTTTTACTTGAAGATGTCAGTTTTTAACACGTTTGCATAGTTTTGCATTTTATTCCAGGATTTTCTGTCATAACCTTCCATCCCCCCCCCCCCCGCCTCCCCACCACCACACTGGCTGAGTTGTTGAAAAAGAAAGCTTTTTCGAGGCCAGTCCAATCCTATAATTTAAAACCTGGCAGGATCTGTCCTCATTTTCCCCCTGGGAGGATTAATGTGCCTTTTTTTATTCTTAAAGTTTTATGATTCCAAATAAAGAATAGAATGGTGCCATTGAGAGTTGGAAGATGTGGAAGATAAGGAGTCTATGTGGGAACTTCTTAAAATGAGAATCCAAGTGTGGGGAAGGAGGTCAACGTGGAGAAGGCTTTTATCATGTGAGTGTGGCCTATTAACAATAAAGGAAATTTCCTTCTTTTAATGAGTCTCACCTTTATAGACTGAAGGGAGCGTGAATAGCTCCACGTGTGTCATAAATGTAAAGAAGCTGAAACCCTACTCCCAAGAATGGAGCATGTTTAATTTTGAAGTTGGGTGAGTCATCATTAAAATGTACAGTTTTTTTCTGGGGCCTGTGTGATGGAGTGTGGGCTTTTAACTTTAATTTTATTGTCTGAGCATTGACACATTTCAGAAGCATGCTAAAATTATATGCAGGAGAGCAACTGACCACAGAGGTGATCTGAATCAGGTCAGTCAGCCTCTGTGTTAGCATGAGGACCACTCAGACCATGGCCTCAAGAGCCCACCTCGCCAGCAAAGCACTTTTCTTATGGATATTCCAGAGTTGCATGAAACAAATAGTCAAATGTTTCTAACGTCGGGGAGCCTATAGTTACATCCCAATGCAGTATGCATTTACTTACTAGGCCTTGTGTACCAAGCACTATGGGGAAACAGAGCCAAGCCAGGAATGATTTCTACTGTCCAGGAGCTCGCAGATAGGAAGAAAAGAGGACTGAATAGCCTAACGGTTCTCTCCAGGAGGGCAGGAAACCAGAGGTGGTTTACTTGGCCGGCAGATATCTTCTAGTTCAGGCTACATCCGAATTGAGTCTTTAAGATCAGAGACACAGAATTTAACTGATATTATTTCATTCATATCTTTCCTATCTCATATTATCTCAGTTCAAACTCTAATTTCCAACTTGGCAGAATGCCACCCTCAGCCATGATAGAGCCCTCAAGTACTGGCTTTTCCTAGGTCTTTTATTTTATCTCCTACATGTACCCTGAACACATACCTTCTCTGACTCCCAGGACTACACTTGAGATAGACAAGGATAGAAATCAGCTTACTAACCCTGGGACACCACTTTGCTTGAGGAGTAAACAGAATCCTTTCCTAATAATTCACCTAGTAAACTTTGGCAACCTGGGACTCCACTTCATCAAGCTACACCTATACCCACTTTAAACAAAAGAAATAAATTACTCTCCTTGACAACCCCTTGATAATGGTCTGTTTCTATTAAAATATATTCCAGGATATGTTCAAGATTCAGAGACAACGGTCCTATTTGGTCCGAACTGGTTTAGAGTGCATTTACAGTAAAGCAAAAATGTGTCCTTTTAGTGAAGTTTTAGGGAGAAATCCCATTTGCCCTTTCATGACTATGCATAATTTGGCAAACATGTGCAAGAGAGAAAACCTTATATTTGATTGGCAATCAAAATGGAGAGACACCTAAACCATGTTTCTTAGCACTGGACCCCCTCCTCTTTTGTTAAAAAAAAGCCCTAGGCAATTACCTGGCCCTTGAGTACACTTTTATTAAGGTGGCCCACTGCCTCTCTTAGCTGTATGTCCAAAACTTAAATTGTCACTTTATCATCAAATAAAGTGCCTTGCTTTTGCTGTTTGTGTACACCTGTCTCCAATTCTTCAGCGATTCTCAGTAAAGCATTGTCTCTGTCTTTCTGCCACAGCACCTGGCTCCTTTTCAAATCCAGCAGCTGCCCCCAAGGCACTGTTCCTCTCACTATTTCCATCTTGATGAGAGCTTTCTAGCAAGAAGCTCAATTTAATCAGGCCTCTTCCACATCATAACTCTTATTGCAATCACCATGTCTGACGTTCTTCATAACACTAATCATTTCCAGAAGCTAATGCCTTCATTAATTTGCTTACATATTATCTGTCTCCTTGCCCCACTGCTACATCTAAACTCCATAAGAACAAGGAATTTTCATGGCTGCTTACTGCAGTATTCTCTGTGACGGGGCCTGTTTAAGGACTCAATTAATATTAGAAAACGGAGTGGATGAAAAGAAGTTGACAGGGAACAATGAACACAGGTAAAGTAGGGCAGACACTTACTTGCTTAGAGAGATCTAAATGAGATACGAATTAACGGTATGCAATGGCTTTGAATGCCAAAATTCCCTCTGTCAATTTTGGAGAGCTGGCTCCTAAAATATAAAGTTCTCTAGGGTAAACAACCCAGAATCTCTGATTCACCTGCAGAGCTCTCAAAGTTTATACTATTTTTAGTTTTTGTTTTTATTTATTTATTCATTCCTTCATTTGGGGGTATGAGGGATTCAACTCATGGGCTTATACATGTCAGGCAAGCACGGTACTACTGTGCGATATCCCTAGGACAAAGTTTACACTATGATAAAGCTCGTGCATTTTGTCAACTCTTACAGATTCAGGAAGTATATATGAAAATATATCCAGTCTACAGAGAAAGAGACCTTTAACATTAACTACAAGTACAGAAATAGTTATTTCTACCTAAGCACAAGCTAGAGAGGATGTAACTCTACTGTGTGTGTGTGTGTGGTTTCTGTCCTTTGCACTGTGCTGGACAAGCCCATCTCTAAGTGTATCCAAAATGTCAGCCATCCCATTTGAGGGCAGCCAGCCAGCTCTTACTGGGCCCCAAATGTGGAGATGTTATCAGAAGACCATCATAGAGCACTTAATGGACCTCCATTCCTAAATAAACAGAGTAGAGGGACATGGGGCAGAGCCTCCGACCTGGTTGTTTGTACGTTCCTGTCAAACCAATTGATCTCACAGGCCAGCAGTGTTATATTGGTTTCCTGCCATATGAGCTTGTACAGATCTGTCTTCACGACATTGACGGCTGGAAAATGGGAGTGGTTTAATGAATTCCAAGTATATAAAATTCACAGTACTGGGACATGACCAGGCCTCTGTTCAGCACAGGAAAATTTCTCTTTCCTAGGTATGACTATGACCCCCTAGCCCTGCTTTCTCACAAATAACACTATTATCTCATTCCCTAAAGAGCCTTCAGGTCTTATTTGAAGCTCTTTAAAGCACAGAGCTGAGTCTCTGTGACACTTTAATTCCACTGCCTCTGATGAGGAGCCACATTAATAATTCCATAACAACAGGTCGCATTAGAAGAATGTTATTACTCCCAACACCCTAGTAGAAGTGTGTGGCTAAGCCCAAAACATTGGATTCTGACAGTCCCTCAGTCGGACTAGATTAGAGGAAATCAAGTCATCTCCCAGCCACCCTCTGGTGTCTGCTGCTCCTTCTCATAGACACTATTTTTGCTTAAGTTTTTGTAGTTACAAAACTTGTATTACATCTTGAAGACGTCCGTGTTTGGGGCATTAAAAGGAGTAAGCCAACGTCTGTTAATAACCTTAGAGTCCATTAAATCTAAGCCCACGAGAACCTTAACTTAGTGCATCTCATTTCTCTTCCCTCTGTTTATTAGCAAATCCTCACCAAATCTCCCCAGAAGTGCTGAAGCAACTTCTTTTTATTTTCATTGTGTATAAGTAAGGTGTAAATTATGACGTTCTCTCTCTCTCTCTCTCTCTCTCTCTCTCTCTCTCTCTCCACACACACACACACACACACACACACAACTACAGTAACATTTACACATCGATCACAACCTCTTAATGGGACTTGCCTCAAACACAGTAAACATACCATGTTCTTTCCAGCCTTGACGTTGATCTGTACCACTCTTTCCAGCAGGAAAGAAGCTTCCTGCCCCATATCCAGATACACAATTATACTGGCCCCAGAGATTCCTTGCTTCTGTGGAGATTCTCATCCAGTAGCAAAATGTTTGCTTACCACTTCTGATAGGAATCTTGACTGTTTAGAAGTGCAGCTTCAGGACTTAAGGGAAAGAATCTTTATTTCCTTTGATGAGCTTGATCTAGAGTTTCTTTTCCTCTTACCTCATAGTATAGATATAAATCCCAATAAGTAAATGGTGAGATTGCCCACGTACTGGGAAATCAAAACGTTCACTTCCATGATCTTTAAACACAGCTTCCAAGCCTCTCTTTCTCCCCATTGCTAAGAGAGCAATGTATTGCACACAGAGGAAGCAAAAGTGTAGCATTTGACAAAAGGTATCTGTCAAAGAGATACTTAGATGCGCTAAAGGGCACTTTTCCCATTCAAACTGGACAGACACCATTTTCTTCCAGCCAATTCTACCAAATGGGAAAAGAAAAATTAAAGAAACTCAAAGCTATGTTTATGTGAACTCATCACCTCATAGTCCAGCAGTACAACTGCTGCTTAAAGGGCAAGACTAGCGTAAGATTCAAATATTTCTTAAGCTATATTTCATGGCATTAGACAATTTTTATTTTAGGCCCCATGTCTAGTAAGCTTAAGAAAATGAATCTAAATAATGTGCAGCACATTTTGCCATCTTTAATTGATAATTGATAATGCACACTGTAAATTTCTGAAGGTGAAATTTAGGAAGCAAACTTTCTTAAATACCTATAACCATGAAGTCTCTTCCTTTAAGGACTTTCTAAAGGAATTGAGGAACCCCAGAATAAGTTAAAAAATGCTGGCCTCAGAGAAGGTACCTGAGAACCTCCCCAAGCTGCTCATCTTGCTGGCTTCAGGCCAGGGGTACAAAAGATGTTTTGTAGTTCACACTAGGTCCAGTCCCGCTCACTGTGAGGGCACACTGAGATATGGGGCCAAAGCCTTTCCCAGTAATAAAGTGTTTGGTTGTTAGAGCTTGCACATACGTCTCCTCTGGACACCTCACAGCATGACCTTGTTGGCTTTTCCTTCCAAACATTAATTATGGTGGAAACAGAAACACAAAGACACATCCCTCTTCTTAAATGACTATAAACTCTTCAGAAAGAAGAGATACTGGCAGAAAAATATAGAAAGTCCCAGTAAATGCTTTAAATTTATTCCAAGTATGATAGAGAAGGAGAAGGAGCAGCCAGACTTGGGAATCAAGAAAGGCTTAGAAAAACATTATCAATGACCATGATGTTCCAAGTAGAGAAATGAACAGGCACCATTTTTCCTCCCCATAAGATACATAATGTATCTGGCAATGTTTCACTGTCATGAGATGGGGTGGGATGGGATGGAACAGAATCGAATGGAATGGAACAGAAGAGAACAGAACAAAATATAATAGAAGGTAAATATATTTGCTACTGACTACCAGTGAGCTTGCTAGTAGCCTCTTTGATAAACATTAGGGGTACAGCTAAACATCCTACGATATCCCCTAACAACCAAAATGTATCCATCCCCAAAATGAATAGTACTGGGATTAAGAAGCCCTCCTCAGGAAATGATAAAGACACAGGTCACATCTGCAAGCCCCTGATGTAGCTTACTAACTGGTAACCTCATCACCCTACCTCACGAGGCAGACAAGCATTGAGAGTCCTTTTATAAATATTGTTTTATTTATTTGAAAGCAGAGCGAGACAGAGAGCGAGCGAGCGAGCGAGCGAGCGAGAGAGAGAGAGAGAGAGAGAGAGAGAGAGAGAGAGAGAGAATGGGCATGCAAGGGCCTCTGGCCACTACAAAGAAATCCAGATGCTTGGGCCATGCTATGTAGCTGGCTTTATGTGGGTACTGGGGAATCGATCCAGGGTTGTTAGGCTTGTTAGTTAATTGTGTTAACGGCTAGGTCATCTCTCAAGCCCCATCCCCCATAGAGAGTATTTTATCCTGGACACTGTATGACTTGGACAGTAAACATATCATCTCCTACACAATGTACCTAGCAACCAATTGGGAACCTGGAACTCTCACCCATTCAGAACTGCAGGTACAACCTATTCCTAAAAATAATCAAGTTTTCTCCTCCCCTTATTCTCCATTCTTACTGATCAGTGCTCATTCAAATATATCCCTAGATAGATCCAGGATCAGAAGAGCAGGGGGAAAATCTAACCAGAACTGGTTTGGGGTACATGGGCAGTAAGCAAACTGTGTCTTTTAGAGAGAAACTCCTATGGACTGTCTTATGCCTATATAGACCTGGACATGCATATGATTTTAAAAAAGATATATCTTGGGAAGTAACCTGTATAGCATAGAAAAAATTATAACCCAAGCCTGTCAACCAAACCAGAGTGCTACCAAAAGAACAGCCTAGCAAATGGCCCATCCTTCCCTAAAATCCTATAAGAGAGGTCACAGATCACTTTCTAGTGCCGTTGAGTTATTTCCATTCTAGTGGCCCACTGCACCCTGGGCTGTTGTACTCGAACCTTTACTATCACTATGCTCTTCGTGAAATTTTCTTCCTGCTTAATTATGTGTGTGCACCTTTCTTCAATTCTTTGATTAAAATGCCAAGAACCTACCAATACTAGAAACCACTGGTAGCATCATCATTTTGGGAGGACAGGAACTTCTCAAAATCCCCAACTTGTTTCATCTATATGTATTCTCTTAGAGCCTGGGCTACAGTGTTACAAAGGAAATGAATAAACATGTTTCTCAAAGAGTAAAAGTGGTAAGAATGTTGCCAATAACACAAGCGTGGTGGACCCCTGCATCAGCCAGAACAAGTCACAACTTGGTGGTTAAAAACAATAGGACTTTATTGCCTCCATGCAAAGATTTATTTTCCAAATTATGTCATCCTCACAAACATTTATGGTTAGAATTTGAGCATAAGCTCTTGGTTGCCACCACTCTGGGCACTGAAGCAGATGTCCTTGCCCAACAGAGCATGAGAAGCCTGCAGAGAAAGTAGGCAGGGGATCATCCACCTGCTTGGTAATCGCTCCTATATTTGGTCTTCATAGTTCTATTTCTGGTTCTCACTTTAACAAAACAGCAGGACAGAATGCATTTCATTTTGGACTATAAGATATTTATGCATAATATATATACATATATATATAATGAGTAATATGAGAAGAATGAACCAAGAACAGACCAATCAACAAAACCCTCACTTCATATGCATGGTGAGTTAAGGCTGATATCTACTGAAGGCAAAGGTTCCATCTGAGCTATTGATGGAGACCCTCTTTTTCTGGGAACTTGAGTAAAATTTGAAAAGCTCTCTCTCTAGAGGCCACAAAATATCGTAATTTGAGCCCAGTCCTCAAAATAAGGAACATTGGGCTTCTGCTTTACAATTGGCCCTGTCACCTTGAATTATTCCAATTTTTTTTTGTCTGGAAACAACCTTGAAAGCTTGCTGCCCAGACATGGTTGCATCAAAGCTGCATTGGTGTGAGATGGGACATATTTTAAAATGATAGATCTAACATAAATATATTATTTTAAAGATGAAAAGGACTTCTAGAATACCTTGTAGTTGAATGCTTTTCAATAAATTTCATGGAACACATTCTACATAGGTCTGAAGATTTGATCTTGTGGTAAGCATGCATCTTCTGCAGCCATAGTAGAGAATTAAAGCACAGGACTGGTCTTTGAAAGTCTGAAAGATCATACTATCAAAACAGCATGTTTTTAGAGGAGGGGAGATAAGGGGCAAACTGAACAAACTGCTCCCCCTAGAGATTGAGTAGTTAAAGATGGGACTTTGCCATTTTATACAAATACTCTACTTCCTTGGTGCTTGTGAAGGTTGGAGAGTGGGTAGGAAGTTTTTCTACCCTGAAAGACTTGCAATGTTATAGTACTTAATGCTGCTTTCTGAAAGTTTCCTTTTTCTGGATGTTTTCTTAGGACCCATTTGTACATAAAATTGGTTGAAAATGACATGTTGAAAAGTCCAGCAACATTACAGTGCACTGTTTTCAAAGATTATAAAATTGGGCTCTGTCTGACACTGTGAGTGTGCTTATGAAAACAGAGGGTCATATCTTGATAGTTTTTAAAATAAAATAAACATACCTCTCCAAGCAAATAGCCATGTATACTCTAGTTTCCATGGAATCATGAGCAATTGTACTTTTCATGGCAGTCTTCCTCATGTGGTTAAAGGTCTGATTTATGCAGCTCATTGAGGAATTTTGGCATTACAAAATAATTCATCAACTCAGTCTATGCCATATTGGTAGATTCTAAAAGCAGCATCCAAACTACATACCTATGGGAAGGAAAGGTATGTATTTATTATACAGGCTGAAGGAAAGGCACCTCATTTGCCATTTGTATGTCATGTATGATTATTCATTTTATATAATATCCCTATGTTGAAAATTTCATAATTTAACAGACCGGGCATGTGTTTGGAATCTTCCTCACAAAAGAATTCCATTAATATATTCCCACACCAGAATATATTATTGGTCACTAGTTAACTCCTTATCATTTCAATATGCGTTGGACATAGTGACTCCCTTCTGAAGACAGAGTTGGCAAAGCATCTGTCACAGTTTCAGTGGGGGCACCTGTGAAACACCTCCACCAAGAATTGAAGACTACAATTGCCTATGATAAGCCATAATGATGTCATGTATTCCCTAATATTGTATAAAGAGATGAATTCCTTATCTCTGCAGACTTCCTCCTCTAATTCCTGAGAAGGGATAATCTCAGCCTGGCTTGTTCCAAGACTACGGCAGATGGAATGAGCGAGTAGACCTGATGAAACTAGCAAGTAAATTCTAGTGTACATTCAGATTCCTCTATTTGTAAAATGGGATGAAGGACTGTTTATGAGAGATTGGGTATTTTTGGAAAATGAGACACTTTGAAGAAATGAAAAAGCTATACAAAAGGGAAACAAAACATATGTCTGAGATTATGAATAGGTTCCCAAGCCATGAATGGTGGTGCATACCTATCTTAGCACTTTGGAGGTTGAGATAGGACAAGTTCAAGGCTATCCTGGACATGACTCCCACCAAAAAGAAAGAAAAGAAAAAGAAAAAGCAAAGAGGAGGTTTTCTTGAATCCCATTAAGCAAGCTATGAATAAGAATTTTTATCCCCTTTAACTAGTTTAGGACATGGTAATGTACTTCAAAATAATTTAGTCTATCACAGATTTTGCAAAGCTGCATATCAAAACAGCACAAGTGGGCTGGAGAGATTGCTTACTAGTTAAGGCATTTGCCTACAAAGCAGAAGGACCCAAGTTTGATTCCCCAGTACCAAAGTAACACAAGATGCACAAGTTGGTGCATGTAGTTGGTGCATGTGTCTGGAATTCATCTAGAGTGGCTGGAGGCCCTGGCACTCCATTCTCTCTCTCTCTCTCTCTCTCTCTCTCTCTCTCTCTCTCTCTCTCTCTCTCTCTCTTAAATAAAATAAAATAAAGTATTTTTAAAAATGGCACAAGAAATTCAAGAACATGACAAAAATTACCAAAATTATTTTTATTCTTTATGAAAAAGTAATTTATCCTTACAGAGAAAAAAGTAAAATAATTTAAATTCATAAGAAAAAAACTCAAAGCTTTCAGTGAATTAAATGGTCCCCTTACTCATAAAAGATGTGTCTATGTTCTAATCCCCAGAATCATGAATAATTCCTTATTTGGAAAAGGAGTCTTTGCAAATATAATAAAAATAAACATATTAAGATGTGAAGATTGTCCCTAACTCTTTAGGAGGAGCCTTCTCTATTGACAATTATCCTTGTAAGACAGACTTATAATAGAGAAAATACAGAGAGGAGAAGGCCATATGGAGGAAGAGCAGAGAGATGTGATCACAGGGTTAACAATGTTAGAATCACAAAAAGGAAGTATCCATAGGAACCATGGACGTATAAGGACCTTGAGTCCAGTGACCTCCTGTACCATGAAAGAATAAATTTCTGTCATCAAGTGTGTGACAGATGACTGTAGCAGCCATAGAAAGCTAGCACAGGCTCAGAATCATGCGCAAGAGACAGGGAAAAGAAAGGAATGCCATCAGTGACTGTCACTGGAAATAGCAAGTTAGGGAGAAAGTCAATGGCATAAGAAGTCTTCAAAGCCAAGCAGGAACTTCTCCTGAGAATTATGGAAGTCATTGAAGATATCATTAAAACAGATATACAAGAAGAAGTATGAATAGATGCCTCAAGAGAAAAAATTAAATGAAAACAAGAATGTTTACTCTCTCAGAGTCAAAATGCATATTATGCTTCTTTCCATTCTTTCTTTCTTTCTTTCTCTCTCTGTCTCTCTCTCCCTCCCTTCCTTCCTTCTTTCTTTCTTTCTACTTATATGCATGCATATGTGTGTGTGATGTGCATGTGTATGTTCACATGTGTGGGCACATGGATGTACGTGTGTGGCTCAGAGGTCAATGCTTCTTGTCTTCCTCACTCACGGTTTATATTGAGATAGGGTCTCTCCTTAAACCCAGAGCTGTCCAATTTGACTAGACTAATTAGCCATCAAGTGCTAGGGATCCTCTTGTAGTGGGGTGAGCTGGGGGTTAGAATTTAGATAATAATGCCCAGCAAAAATTTCAGTGTTCCCCAAAATTTAAGGAGTACCCGAATTCTTGTCTATAAAGTTAAAGAATTAAAATCATAGACAACAAGATATTAAGGTATAGTGGGAGACTTTATTATTTAAGGGAACATAGGGAATTACAGAGTTCTCCAGCCACCAGTGTGGGGAGAACACATGGAGAGTTTAACAGAACTTATGCTGTTCAGCTAAACAAGCAGCAGCAGAAAAACAAAACAGAGAGCTCCCGTCATGAGAAGGAGAGGTTCATGTGGGAAAAAATCTGGAGCCTTCCCTCACCCCAGCCCTTAGGGAAGGCCTTACCTTTCTAAGGCCGGGAGATTCAGCAGTCCTTCTGCTGGCCTGGCGTGTGGGGAAGAGAGCCTTTTTCCTCGGGAGTTCATTTTTAAGTTCCCCCAGGTGAGTCAGAGAGACAGTGATTGGTTCGTACCTGACCAAGCAATTTTAGCGCCTAGGCTTAGGCTCTGGCTAGACACCTCCCACTCAAGGGGAGGGCTCTATGGAGCCGCCTGGCCCTTCACACTCTTATTACTTTCTCTTCCCCAGAGCTGAGATCACAGGCACATAGCACCACTCCCAGCTTTCGCATGGGTGCTGGGACCCAAACTCACATCCCCATGATCACATGCCAAGGACATTACTAACCATTTCTTAAGCCCTCACCAGACATTTTGCAGTTTATTAAACATAAAGGGGGAAGTGATGGAAGACTATTGTATATCTAAAGACAAACATTTTCAAAGCCATGTGTGTAGTTTTTTAAGAATTCTCTGCCTATTCTACTTAGTAAGCTCCACAGAATGTCCTTAAGAATACTTTTCTGCAAACTGGAAAATCCAAGGTTAAATTTAGTGAGAAAACTTATTTTGAAATGATCAACTGACATGCTCCAGACCTGTCATCACAGCAGTAGTAAAGCATTGGTCACCATTCAGTGAATTCCACCCTGAAGACAAATGCTCTATCCTGGCACAGCTCTTCTCAGGATCTGAAGCACCAGGTAATTTCCCCTGTAGATTTGCCTTGGAAATACAAAGAAAAGGTTCGTGCAGGGTCACAGTGTCTCTTTGGCCTGACCAATGTAGGGCTGTTCGCCATAACCATACATTTTTTAAGTCCAGTTAAGTTTTGAGTGACTCTGTTGATGGGACTTTCAGCCCTGCCCTGGGACTGTGACTCATTCCCACCATCAAATTAACAGCTCTCTTGGAAAATGTGCTTTCATGACTTGGCCAAAAATTTCCATGGCTTAATTTCTCCCCTTTCTTCCCCACATGAAGTCTTTGAACAAGTCCAGGGATTGTGTAAATGAGAAGAGTCTTTATTTGCAGGCATGGCCAATGTGTCCCTGCCCTGCACTATCAGCTCTCCTCAGCACCACTCCTGATGTCTTCACCAGTCCTTCTTGTTGACCACCAACTCTTCCTGTGGAACAAAAGTAGCTCACAGGACCTTGGAACCGCCAATTTGTGGAATTAAAAGTCATTTGTCAAAATGATTCACAAAAGAGTGAATTCTCTCTCTGTCCTTCAAAGATCAGAGAGATCCTGCCAAATTACTTTGAGTCATGCTTCCTGCAACTATAAGATGTTAAACTAAATGGCTCTCACACATATAAAGCTGAAGTGCTCAATGGGATCAAGCCAATAGAAATAATGTAAACGTTTGTCTGCAAAGTTCATTCATCAGGCATGTAAAATGTAAGATTCACTGAAACGGTGGGATACAGGATCTTAAGTAGGTTAGAAATATGTGTAAAATAAACTACACAATGGCCTCTTCAGTAATGCTCTATAACATGTCAGCCATAAGAAGAGCACCAATATGGGCTTCAGAGATTGCCCAGTGGTTAAGGTGCTTGCCTGCAAAGCCTAATGACCCAAGTTGGATTCCCAGTACTACCCACATAAAGCCAAAGATGCATGTATCTGAAGTACATTTGCAGCAGTTGGAGGCCCCAGTGCACCCATTCTCTCTCTCTCTCTCTCTCTCTCTCTCTCTCTCTCTCTCTCTCTCTCTCTCTCTCTCTCTCTCTGCTTGCAAATAAATAAAATAAAATATATTTTTAAAAAAAGAATAGCACCAATATGAATTATCATACTCATAAATTCACACATAAGCTGAGCTTCAAGCCACAGGTAAAAGTCAGTCCTGTCCCATAGAAGAATAAAGTCATATCTTTTTCAGGAAAATGGATACACCTGAAGATAATCCTACTAAATACTCAAAAAAAAATCCTCAAATATTGGAATTTTTCTCTTATATGTGGTTTCTAAATAAATCATATATATTATGAAAATAGATGTGATTTTTCTAGAGGAAAAAGGGACAAACTGGAGAAGGGAAGGGAGGATGAGTGAGGATAGGGAATAATGAGGCAGGGAGAGAAAATGTTTACTGTACAACATATACTGATATGAAGAGTTTAAATAAAAACTAAATAACAGAATGAGGACTTAGGTACAGCAGAGAGCTTAATAACTTGGGAAATGTCTTCTGATTATGGGATTCCCTCTAGATACCAGTGTGCAATGCCTCCTGCCTTCCATTTCTACAGCAATTGGACAAACTGTTCATTATTAGAGCACTTATCTCCACATCTCATCTCACAGGTTACACACATACTGATTCCCTTACTTTGTGAGCTGCTTGAGAACAAAATCAACCTTGCTATCTTCTTTTCTGAAGCAACAGCACCAAATGCAGTGATCTGACCACAGGGAGAAGGAAGAAGAAAAGATAGCCAGCCGGCCACACAGGTTAGGGAGCAAGGGGCAGAAAGGAAGAGAAGGAACGGGAAAGGAACAGGTTTCTCAAAATTAACAAGGTAATACCAGCCACAAACCAGATCACCCAGGGTATTCTGTATTTGCCAAGGAAATCATTGTCGACTTTGCGGTCTCCTCAATCCTCACACCCTCTCATCTGCAGCACAGTCTACCACCAGCAGTATGCAACTTCAACCCACTCCTACTGCAAATCCTTACTGAAGTCTCACAGTAAACTCCTAACTAAATTTACAGCTTTCTTGTAGACTTCCTACAAAAGTCAAAGTTGTATTATTTTTACCAGTATAAATTAGGATTATATAATTTCTCTGCTCAAAATACTGATTTTTCCCTATAAGCTCAGCTCAAATGAAAGTCCATACATTGATCTACAAGGGCATCTAATGCTGCCTGCACCTCTGATCATGTCTTCCTCTATCCCACTCTAAACAATGGATTTTCCCACCAATCCTTTCCTATATTCCTTTTATGCATCACAGTTGTTCCCCAATAAGGGCTTTGAACTTGATGATGCTTCTGCCTTTATATTCAGATTCAGCTTCTCAAAGGAGAATATGCGATGGCCCTAATGAAAGTGAAGATGTATGTATAGACCCATGCAGGTGCACACATATGCTCATACACACATTCACATACAGACATAAACACCTATTCATTCACACACATACACTCATATGCACACAGGTGTATACGCATAGCAGCGCACACTCATTCTCATACACAGACACAGGCCCATATACATATGCACACAAACATATTCACAAGACACAGAAACATACACAATCTCACACATACATTCACAGACATATATACACAGAAATATGCATATACATACAGATGGACAGAGGCACACAAATATTTCAACCATCTTAAACATCAAGTTACGGGTTAAACAATTCCATGTTAGTACCTCCTGAACATGAGGCATTTCATTTGTCCTCCAAAAATGTATTATCTACTGTAATTTCCCAAGTTTCATGCATATGTAGAAAGCTTTTGTTGCAGGTTAAGAGCAGGCTAAGAATATTAAGAATAAAGGCTATTTTTAATGTTTCCAACATAATCTAGGAAGTTGTGTTTTCAGTTAAATCCAAAGACTATTCAGCTTGTTGGTTTCTCTCAGACATGAGAAGTGTGATACTCACTTTGACAGCTGGGAAGGGAAGGCTTGATTTGAGGCACCTGAGAGTTTGCTGCATGATTCTTATAAATATTACAGGTCTTCTGGAGCCTATGAATTGCCTCCATTTAAACTCAGAAGTCCTAGGACATAGCTGCTGGGGCCTGTAAACCCTGTGATAACAGCCATAATAACTCCCCTGGTGAGAACTATGCTTCAATTCCCACAGCTCATAAAGGACCTTGTCTGACCCTTAATATCACTTGGAGTTACATGCATCTGTGAAAGAAGCCAAAGCCCCCCGGAGAGCCACAGCTCTGCCTGACAAATGCCTCAGACTGTGAAACTTCCTCTACAAGCTTCACTTTTCCCTCTGTAGGGAGGATATATGACAACCTACCTACAGGTTCATATGAAAACCAAAAAGGCTCAACACACATTGGTAAGAAAATGATATTCTGCCAAAAATGGTCTAGCCTGGCCTTGATGGAAAGAGCAGACTAATGGAATATCAAGTCACACACAGACAAAAGATCTTTTTACCCCTGAGGCAATCAAGTTTTATGTAAAAGTGTTTGTGTCATAAACATTTTCAAATTCCATGAAGTTGTATTATTTTATATTTAATATCTAACAAAAATACGAAAGATGGTGAATCTTGGGATTAATGCCGAGTAGAGGGATAGCTGGGTCTGTTGATAGCTCCATATACATCCTATTCAGCTGCCTCCATACTGTTTTCCATAGGTTGTACAAGTTTGCTATCCCACCAGCAGTGAATGAGGGTTCTTTTTCCCTGCATCCTCGCCAGCATCTATTGTTGTTGGATTTTTTTAATGATTGCCATTCTCACTGCAGTAAGGTGGAATCTCATTGTAGTTTTGCTTTGCATTTCCCTGTAGACTAAGAGAGGAGGCCATTTGTATTTGAAGTACTCCATTCCAAGCCCTTCTTGCTTTCATGGTTTCTATTCCTCTGATGGGTATGCCTTCATATGTATTGGTTTTTCTCTTGCTGCTTTTATAGCACTAACTTTGCTTTCAGTATTTAGGGGTTTTATTGTAATTTGTCTTGGAGAGTTTCTTCTTTGGTCCTGCCTGTTTGGTGTTCTGTGCACTTCCTGGATCTGAAAGCAACTCTCTTATAAGAATGGGGATGAAAGATTGTGAGAGCCGTGGTGGGGGAGACTTTCAGAGGCATGGCAACCCTCAGTAACAACACACTTGGGTCAGGAGAACCTGGCTGAAGACTAGGCTATCCATGGTCCCCTACCACAAAGACTGATCCAGACAGCCCACGGAGGAGGATATCCAGCTGACTGGGGATGGGGAAGGGGGGCAATGAGGAATCGGGGATAACAACTCATTGTTGGCCCACTAAACAATGTAACTCATTATGGACAATAAAAAAAATGAATGGGGAAATTTTCTTCAATAATTTTTTTAATATGTTCTTTATGCCTTTGGCCTGAATTTCTTCCCCCTCTGGTATCACCATGATCCAGAGGTTTGGTCACTTAAGAGTGTCCCAAAGTTCCCTCACATTTTGTTCCCATGCTTTTTTGAACTTATCCAAGTTTTGTTATCCTGATCTATTTCTTCTGCTTTGCCCTCCATGTCCGAGGTTCTATCTTCCAGGTTATTTACTCTTGTAGTGAGGGATTCTAGAGATGTTTTAAATATCTCCACTTGACTTTGGTTTTCAAATAGAGCTTTTTGCATTGTCTCCATCTCTTTGTTGAGTTGCATTTTCATTTCAAAGGTTTTCTTACTTCATGCTTCCTGGTCCTCATTCATATATTGGATTATGTCTTCATTTAGTTTAGCCAGCTGATTCTTGAGCTCCTTCAATTGCTGGTTTGCCTTCGGTTCATTTACTGTTCTACCAAAGTCTGTCTTCTTTTCCTCCATTATGTTGAGCCTGGTGGTGAAGCTTGTGAGCTGATTCTGCACATTTCCATATACATTATCAATTTCTGCTCCCATTTCTATAATAATCTGGATATAGACTCCATGCAGAGCATGGTGGTGTTGTGGTTTGAACATGAAGTGTCCCCCACACATAGGTTCATGTGTTTGAAGAAGACTCTCCTCAGCTAGTGCACTGTTTGGAAAGTTGGTGGAACTTTAGTGGGTAGAGTCTCGCTAGAGGAAGTAGATTTAAATGGGTGGGCCTTGAGGTTTTCTACCCATGGCCAACTTTCTTGCCCCTGTGTTTCCTGACTGTGGGCACCATGTGAGTAGCTGCCTGCTGTTCAGTCACCGTGCCTTCTCAGGTGCCAGGATAGACTCTTCCTCCCTTAAGCGGCCTGCTCACAGCCAGTGCCATTCACATTGGTGTGCAGCAGAGAAAGGAGGAATGGAAGTATCTACTGATTTCTCCTTTTTGCTCTTTTGTTCAGTCAGAAGCTGTAAGCTTCTTTCTTCCAGATAACCCTCAGGATGTAGGTAATAGACTATTGTGAATCATAGTCATCCCAGTGTGCTGTGGCAAATCAGCACTGTTTTATCCAGCCTCCTCCTCTTTCTGCTTCCTCTTTACTCATCCCAATCCTGAGTCATCATTGGTCTATTTTCAGATTGATTTATTAAGTTCCACAGGGAGACAATATGTAGTATGTGTCTTTCTGTAGCTAACTTATTTTATATTGTGGTTCAGTTCAGTTCTATTAATTTTGTTATAAATGTCATGGTTTCATTCATAATTATGACTTATCATAATCAGCCAAACGCCGTTACGATGAACCTCCAAACCAGGTGCAGAATGGGAGGAAAGGATTTATTGAAGCTACAAATTTAGGGGACGTTCCATAATGGTGAAAAAGGCTGCCCCCTTTTCACAGTTCAGGCAGAAAGAGAAAAACCATCACCAGTACCACACAAAAGCAAACAGGCACAGAAGGGAGGAAGAAAGATTTCCTTCCCCTTTATATATCCTTAGGGTGGGGTTTTACAACCCTTTCCCAGACTTATTTACTCTCTGAGTTTCTGGAATTTCTTCACTGCTCTCCTAGGAAGGCATGTTTGTTTCTAGATTTCCTGAGCCTTCTTAATCCTGCCCCCTACTGAGAAACCCCTTCTGAGCAGCCACCTTCCTAGAAACAACATTAGAGACACACCCAAGATTACTAAAAAGGCCAAGTAGACCACAAAATTCATCCATCATGGACTAAATAATATTTTAATGCCAAATGTATCATTGTGATCATTAGAATATAAAACTACATGACAACGATAAATGACATATGGCAGATATTTAATAATTGCTCACCTATAGAACATATTAGTTCTATAATGTTATACAGTTAGAGGGGCCATAGGATTTATTTGACACAGAGCCAGTTACGGTCTTTGAGGGATTATTGACAGGCCTCCCTCTGAAAGTACATTATATTGACAACATAGTATGTGATCACCTTAGCCAATGTTCTCATTAATGCAGAAAGGGCCATTTTTTCCTCACAGGAAAGGCTTTGGATTCACCTGATATTCTCGGCCAGCTCTCCCTATGACTTTTAAAAGCTTGTGGAAACTGTAGAATTCATAGTCTCCTCTGCTGTCCCAACTCTTCATCCCTGGCCTGGTCCTCTTCCAAGATTGCCCTGTCTGGACAGAAGTCTGATCATCAAGAATCACATCTTAGCTTTTGTGAAATAACTCAAATCTTATAATGAGATTCATGTATGTATGTGACAGTCTATGTCAACAGCTGACCAAATTGAAGCTAATTTTAAAATTACTTCGATTTTAAACAACCTTTGGATCCATACAAACTGAATAATTCAAAATTACTTAGTGGCTAATAAACAGCAAAATGGACCTTTTCAACATACACGTGAATTCTGCCTTCTCTTCATTCTGAAAAGTTTGATACCAGGAAATATAAGACATACCCCAAACAGTAAAGTGGAGTGGACATTGTTTCCGCAGTAAAGCTTAAAGAATGGCCAAAAGAAATGGAGGGAAAGAGGAAGGAAGTCATTTCAGTTAGGTATTAGTAACACTTCAAGATAGATATTATCATTTCTATTTTCACAAATAAAGAACCAAAGGCCTGCTCATATTAACCCAGTGTGAAATACTTTGTTATGATTACCTCTTAAAATGTAACATCTACAGTCTATAGTCTGTAACTGCTCCATCAAATGTTAATCTACGTTGGCTGAAAAGATATTTTGTAGGATGATTAAAACCCATAATTAACTGGTTTTATGCAAGTGTGATGGTTAGGTTTTGTTGTCAACTTGACCTTTTTAGAAATCTTGGATGGGTCTCTGAGGTTATTTATAGGAAGGCAGTATGGGGCAGGATGTAAGGAAGTCCAGGAGAGGTAGAAATAGATATCCCTTCCTGGGATGGCAGTGTAGGAAGGAAATTCCAGAGACTCAGTAAGCCAACAAGTCTGGGAAAGGGTTGTAAGACCCTGCTATATAAAGGGGAAGGAAGGAATTCTCTCTCACCCCTGCCTGATTGGAAGGAAGCTTCCTCAGTTTTCCAGTCAGGGCTGAAGACCAGTGGCTCCCCAGGAAGCCTTTAGGCCGTCAGTGCTGGATTGGGACTAATGAGGCATCCAGTCACATGGATCCAGCGGCTACCTATTCCTTAACTCTGGGATTGCAGACTCTTATTTTGAGACTGCCTCAAGCTAATTCAATAAAGCCCCCAATTGACTACAATTCATTCTGTTTGTTCTGTTCCTCTAGAGAGCCCTAGAGCAATGCAGCAAGGAAGAGTCTAAAATAATCTAAGTGGACTTGATAAAATCAGTTGAATTATTTTAAGAGCAAAGCTGAGATTCCACTGAAGAGGAAGAAATTCTGTTGACTACAGCATCAGATCCTGACTGAGAGATTTAGCCCTTCCCTACAGATTTCAGATTTGCCCTCACCCCACCTTTATAATCATGTGAGTGAATTCCTGGATTAATTTCTTAATGTTTCTTCTACCTATTATGTGTTTGCAGTTAAACTGTTACTGATTTGGTAAGATAATACATAGTATATCCAGAGTTCATGATTAATACTTAAACCCCATACACTAGGTTTCTAAGGTTATTCTGTTTTTGTTTTTGTTTTTTTAATCCTTTAAAATGTTTCTCTCAATGTGGGGAACGGTTCACAATCTAATGATCTCAAACTTGTGTCATAGTTTGAAAAAGTATTAACTTTTGCTGAGATGGATCAACTGTGCGCAGAAAGAGGAGGAAGGATGAAGACGAAGAATAGAGCAAAATGTTTATTATTATAGGTAAGGCATTGTTAAGCTTTCATATTCTTTATGAAATTATTACATTATTCTTATTGTTCAAAAATATTATTCACATCCTCCTTGAAATACCTTTGGCAATGTGTTTATACTTTCCACCCTTTACATTGGACTTAGACACAAGACATTTCTAATTAATGAGATGTTAGCAAATGATACATAAGCAAAGGCTTAGAAATGTGTTTAAACAGCATGGCATGACTTCATTAGCAAGTACCATCATGTTGGGGAAATATGACCAAGTTGTCCTCCTGATCCAGAAAGGATGAGAGAGTCATGGAGCAGACTTATTGTCATAGGCTGATTTACCCTCAACTGCCACCTCAGTCCCAGTTAACCAACCCCTAACTTGCCTACAGATGTGCCAGTTAAACAATTGCTGATGCTTTGTGTGACGCTGTTTTATGTTACTAATATACTACTAGCTGACTGATACACTAAAGTAACAACAGCAACAAAAATAATAATCATTTCTGCCCATAGAAGCTACATAAATATTTAAGAATATTCATGCAAAAAATGTTAATCCAGGAAGAAATTAGATAGGAGAATTACAGCACCTAGAAGATAAAAGAAACAGTTCTCAATTCTTCAAGAAAAAATAGCTTCCTTACAGTAAGAGTGATAGAAAGATGATGTAAAAATCTATTTTCCATTACTATAATAAAATTCTTAAGGCTGGGTAGGTTTTAAAGAAATTAGTTTTGTTTGGTTTATAATTTTAGAGGATGAAAAATCAAACAGCACCTCCCAGTCCCTGGTGAAGGCCTCCAGGGGGTATCATGTCATGGTGGATAGGAGTGTGGTGGGAGCATGTGAAGAACAGAGCACATTGAAAGACCAGAAACCACACAGACTCAGAAGTCAGGTTCTCTCTTGTAAGAACCTGCTCTCAAGGGCACCACATTCATTGGCCTGACCCTAGTGACCTCTAGCAGGCCCAAAGGCTTCTGTCTCTCTAACACCACCATCATTAGGATCAAGCCTTCTAGTAGTGAACCCATGGAAAACAAACCCCATCCATTCCTTTCACAGAAGATGTAAACAGCCAATCGTTTGCCACTGGCAATAGAAAAGATAGACTGTTCCACACAGATTCTCAACATGTGTAGATGATACATACCTTATGGATTTTGATACTGTTTCTTACTTATTTAAAATATGCATATGCTTTTATAACATATTAGCTAACTGAAAAGGGACTTTTAAATTTATCTATCCATTTTACTATACATATTATTGAGTAGAAACTTTGTATGAGCCAATCATTAGTTGGTACCATCATTTCCCTCCTCCCTGTCCCCATTACACTGAGGGTCCTTCTCAGTGGGATTACTAGTATTCACCATGAGGTTGTGGGTTATGAGTTGTGAGACAGCAGTCAGTCATGGGTGGGGGGCAATGTCTCTGGATATTCCCTCCCACTCTGTGGCTCTTGCAATCATTTCAACCCTTCTTCTACAAAATTCCTTGAGCCATGTTGGGTGTATTTTAAGTCTACTTTAGTGTTAAGCTTTCAGCAGCTTCTGGGTTTCTGCTTTGGTATGTTTTGAGTGTTCTCAGTGTCCCCTCTATCACCCTGTCATCACCCTGGAACAGGCTGTCGGGCATGGGAAGCAGCACTCTTGCTTATCTGGACTCTATGGTTTCATTTGGGTCCTAACTGATGTGTGAAAGGTTTCTTCTCCTGTCAGGGAATCAGCTACCTAGAAAAGGGACTTTGAATTAGGTAAAACCTTACATCTGTGTCATCAAATCCCAAACCAATAGGGCATCTAAGGAATGTGGGAGAGGTGAGGTCAGTGGGCATGACTCCCACTGTCCTCATCCTACAGTCAAACACAGAACAACTCGACTTTGTTTTCATGCTGTTACATAAAATTCCACTGGGTCAAGAGTGAGCCACTAACGAGGCAGACCTGTGGCACAATATAGAGCAGAAGTCTCTGGGATGTAGGATAAGTTCATTCTTGTCCTACACGTCTCAAACTGTGCTCTCGGTTCTCAGTTTCCCACCATCTTATCCCCAGCCGAGACAGCCAGCAAACAGGGAAGCACCTCCTTCACACCCCCACTGCATCTGTTTCCCAGTTGGATGGCATATGGTGCACCTGTCATCTGGACCGTCACCACCGTGGCTCTGACTGATCGGTGTTTGATGTATGTATTCAGTGAAGGACAGATGATGCCCAACTCCTGATAATACCAGATTCCTTTGGGTCAGCATCTCCTGGAGTGACTTTGCTCCTAAACATAGAGTACAACAGATTTAGTGAGCTGTCACTTCTCCGTAGAACACATAGGACTCTGACGTCCATCGTAGAAGATTCTCCCCTTTGCTAGTTTGGATGAAACAAAGCACATTTGAGCTGCGCTATGGAAAGGCTCCTGCAGCAAGGAAGGAGGTGGGAGAGCGAAGTTGATAAATCATAAAACCAGGCTTCAGTTACCTTATTCAAAACTACAAAAGCAAAAGAAGACTGAGCTGAAATGGGAGCCAAATCTTCAGAAGTTTGTCAACTACATCTTGATTTTGCAAAACCTAAAGCTGCTGATGGAGAACTGAGAGAAAAATGCTAAGAAATCTGGGGTAAGTTGGCCTTAGGATAAGGAAAAGCAGGGAGCTCAGGGAATGATGGGAAGGAGAAAATTGAAAGGTTTTATGCAATATCTGACTTTGGGGAGTTTCATTTATCTCCTTGCACAGCTAAAATGCTGCAAAGATAAGCTTGCTTATTTTAAATACCAGGGTTTGGAACATCAAACTTTATGAGACATGTTTGAAACTCACAGATAAAATTCCAGAGATGGAATTCTTTGGGTTCTTTGTCGTAAGGCTGCACTGTTTGGTGGATAACTAACTGAAAGATAATTTTTCAAGTATAAGCCCAGACACTTATCCTGTCGGATCTCAGTTTAAGCATTTCAGTAAAAAGTACACCTTACCCTTAACTCACATTCAATGCACTCTGGCACAGTTTGTACCTCCTGGAAGTATCTCATTAACCTCACAGATCACCTCTACTCCAGAAGCTGCATCAACCTTTGAAAACCAAATTGCAGAAAGGAACAGTTTACAGAACCCTTGCTGGGAAGTTGAGGTGTTACAGGCATGCTCATAGAGAGGAGCCATTTGTTAAATGGAGCATGAGTCTACAAGAGAGAAAGAACCGCCAAGAAGTCAACTTCTTCCTCTCCTCAGATTCATGAATTTTCCCGCTAGAGGCAAAAGCATCACTCTGTCATGATCAAATCTCAGGAAAGTGAGAAGAAAAGTGAGAAGAACAGAAATTCCTTTGGGATGAAAGTATGTCTGTTTTATGTAACATACATGGTCTGTGTTCTAGAGAGCTCATTGCATAGGAAACCAATTTAATAGTCCTCTTAAAATAACTAATTCATTTTTATTAAAATATAAAAAGATTGACACATTTCTTGCCTGAGCTGTAAAAGACAAAAGTTAAAAGTTTCATTGTTTTATGCTAGTGAAAAATAATTTTTGATTCATCAGTCCAAACTTTAGATTTTTCTTAGAAAAATCAAACATACATATTTGAAAGTATTTGCAATATGTTGGTTGTCACAAACTATTGCATGAAGGCAATTATTGTATAACTGCACTATTGCTCATTCAATGCAAAATAGGCTGCAACACCTGGCTTAAAAGATAACAACTATATCACTCTTAACAGTTTGCAGAATTCTTTGATAAGTGTTTTGAATGTTGTCTTCATAATACACGATTCCTTACCTCATTGGTATTCCATCTTTAGTAGATGCTATTTGCTGTGATGGTCATTAAAGTAAAGCTGTTAGGTAATGCTATGATTATGGAGAAAAAAAGCCAAAGGCTTAGAGAAAATAACACAATAGTTTTAAGAAACACGGAGGAAGAAATGATAAAACTGAAGGCCATGAAGCCCATGATGCGCATTTCAGCCAGATGCCAAAATATGAAGCATGCAGCTTAGCAGCTTGGAGTGATGCTCCATGTATCTGGATTGCAGAATTTTCACAGACATGACAGTTCATCAAGATCCAGAGACTATTATTTGAAGATGAAATGATCCTGTACTTAAGAGAACAGAAAGACTCCACCAAAAAATTCTTAAGCTGATAAACTCTGTCAGCAAAGGGACAAGATATAAAGTCAACACACAAAAATCTGTAGCCTTCACATATGACAGTGACAACATACTGAGAAGGAAATCAGGGACGTAGTCCCATTTATAGCAGTCACAAAATTAAGTATTATGAACAATCTGTCACCAAGGAGGTAAAGAAACTCTACCATGAAAACATTGAGGAAGACATGAGGAGATGGAAAGATCTCCCATGCTCATTATTTGAAGAAGTAAAATCATGAAAATAGTCATCCTCACAAAAGCAATATACAGACTTGATGCAATTCCCATTAGAATTGCAATGCCACAGAAACAGAAAAAAATAGTCTCAAAATTCACATGGAAACCTAAAAGGCCTTGGAGAGCCAAAAAATGTCCTAAGCAAAAAGAACATTGTTACAGTTCATCTAGAGAGGAGTTTGTGACCAATCTCTTAGTACCCTGCAATCCAGCACACAGGATTCCAGAAATTCATTGGAAAATGCAAGCATCTTCCATCTGACAAGTATTGACTGAGGTTATGAGCTCCTTGAATGCTAGGATGCAGACGGAAGCCTGGAAATAATATCATGTTTGGACATAACAAACTGTATACTCTGCCAATGATTAATTCTTCTTATCTAATAATGCTATATTTAAAGCAAGAGCTCACAAGCTCCTTGGGGTCTGAGTTCTGATCTCAGTCACCCTCTCCCCTATTGGTAAGACTGCAGTTTAGACTCCAAGTCTTTCTTCATAAGCTCTGAATATTAAAGAAAGAAGTCCACTGTTGATGCTGGCCAGTAACAGAATACTACTGGTAGTGACACCATAACTGATTTCAAGATACACAACAGAGCCATATTAATAAAAACAGCATGGTACTGGCACAAAAACAAACACATAAATCAATGAAATACAACAGAAGATCCAGATATAAGTTCTATTAACTACAGAAAACTGATCTTTGACAACGAGGCCAAAAATGTACACCCAGTAGAAGACAGCATTTTCTACAAATGGTGCTGGAGAAACTGGATAACCACATGTGGAGCAATGAATCTAGATCCTGTGTAAAAATCAACTCAAAGTGGATCTGGGACTTCAATATAAGACCTGAAACTGAAACAACTAGAGGAAAAAGTGTGAGACAAAGGTTTAGGTGAAGACTTTCTGAGTAAGACCCTAGTAGCCCAGGGAATAAGACAAGCACTCAACCATCAAGCTTTTGTGAAACTAAAAATCTACTATATGGCTAAGCAAACCATCAGCAGAGTCAGTAGACAGTCTACAGAATGGAAACAGTAATCCTTGCCAGCTATAAATCTGACAGTGTTTTAATATCTAGAATATAAAAAAATTCCACAATCTAAGCAATAAATAATTAAACCCAGTCAAAACCTGAGGCTGAACAGAAAGTCCTCAAAGGAAAAATACAAAAGGCCAATAAATATTGAAAAAAGATATTCAATATTTTTAGCCAGTGGGAGAATGCAAATTAAAACTATTTTGAGTTTCATCTCACTCAGGTCAGAATGGCTAATCATTAAAAATCAAATGACAACAAATATTGGTGAGGGTTGCAGGGAAAGAGGAACCCTCACCCACTGTAAGTGGAAGTCCAAACCAGTACCGGCACTATGGAAACAGTATGGAGGTCCCTCAAAAATCTAAACATAGCTCTACCATTTGACCCAGCTATACCATACCTGAGTACATACCATAAAAGCACTCATTTTTACTATAGAGATACTTTCTCAGCCATGTTTATTGCTGCTCTTTTCATAATAACTAGAAAATGGAATCAGCCCAGATGAACATCAACTAATGAATGGATAATGAAGATGTTATACATATACATAATGGGATTATAAGGAAAATGAAATTAAAAGAAAAATAGATGGACCTGGATAAAATTATACTGAGGTTCCCTAGACTTAGAAAGACAAAAAAACACATGTTTTCTCTCATAGGAGGATCATAATATGGAATAGTTTGATTTTTTATAAGTTGTAGTAAGCATCAGTATTGAACAAGAGAAGCTAGATTGAAGCTTGGAGAGAGAAGAAGGCAGGGATCAGAGGAAACAGGACATGGAAACAGGATGGAATACAGGATATGAGTGTATCTAGGGTGGGGACAGGTGTAAGGGAGGAAGGAGAGGAAGAGATGCACACAACCAGTGATGGTGTGAATCAACACCAGGGAAACCTACCTCTTGGTTAAATTTAAAAATATGATTCTCTTAAAAAGAGAACGAGAGAACTGATGGTTTGGGCAGAAACACCCTGCAGGGATGGAGAAAGCTTTACCCTAAAACCATAGGTGGCTACTGATAAACCCTAGGGCCAGAACTGAATTATCACCACAGTGAGCCCTCCCCCCTCCAAAAGTACAGGCCATTGCCAAAGCACTTGGTTACCCTCTGGAACTAAATAGTAAGAACCTATTGCAAAAGATACTGCAGGCTGTGATCACAGAGCTTAGAGATCATGTTGGATCTGAGCTGGAAGCCAGCTCTCTCTAGGGCCAGCATGCATGATGCTAGAAAACATCATGTGAGCTGCTCGGGAATAAAAGTCACCAGAGGGTTAGAAGCATTGGCTCCAAGATATCAAAAATAACCAGTCAAGCAAGGTAGACTCACCAGTGCAATATTAGCACTGGGTAATCAACTCCTCTTTGATCGGCTATGTGGCCCACGAAGGGGCTGAGAACTCATGCCTGGCTCTGAGAGTCAAACCAGAAGCCTATGGCTTGGCAGGTCATAGAACCTAGAGGGAAGTTTACACAGTTCTTTGGCCAAATGGAGAACATATTCCTATCAAAATGTCTTCTAAATGTCTTTGTTTATATCCCTGCTGATCTATGCTGCTCTCATTCTTGGTTAGAGAATCTGTGAATATTGGGGAGACCCAAGACACATTAGAATGACAAGAAAAGAAAGACCACTGCCTACCAAAAGAAGAGTCATCTCTATCATATCTGCCAGCATGTAGGAAGCATTTCAGAGGAATTAGAGGAATGAAAATTTGTGCTGCTCTCATGACCAGCCAGACAACCACCCCCAGGAAAATGATGGTAGACACTGAGACTCCCAGACAGACCATCAAAGCAGAAAATTAGAGGCTGATGAGAGCCTGTGGTAGTTTGAATAATGTCCCCCAAAAGAATTAAGGGTTTATTAAAATTATTAATTGTCTCCAGGCTTGTGGCTGGAGGAAGTGCCACTTTGTCCTAGCCTCCTGGGGACTGACCTTTTCTAATTTGGATGTAAAATGCTAAGGATAGATATGCAAAAGAAGAGCCAGAACCCTGGTCTGGAGATCTGCATTTGTGAATCACAGTGTGTTACAGTGTGCTTGCTTGGTGCTGGTGCTGGGCTTCTGTCTCTGTCTCTGCTTGGATCTGTGAAAAGGGGCCAGCCTTTTTTCCCTTAACTTCTTCCCCTGGATCTGCTCAATAAATGTTTTCCTCCCATAATCGTGCGTGGTTTGGAGATTCATCCCAGCGGCGTGTGGCTGACTACGACAGAGCCTAATGCTAAAGGAGAATTATAACATGGTTTTAAGCTCAGGGAACATTGTGGAAGAGGGACAGAAGATTCTAAGAGCCATAAGATGGGAAGATGCATTCTGAGGCATTGTTCCTCAAGGCTGACTGGTGCATTGATGACTTCACAGTGAATAATAATATTCTCACTGAGAAGTGCCTTCAGTGTAATGAGGACCTAGGAGAGGAGACATAAGAGTGTAACCCAATTGTAATATGACCAAATTGAAATATGTTGATAAGTTAAAGTTCTCAAGAAAGGGGTTTTAAAATGATCTAGAAGCCAATGTGCTGGACAAGGGCCAAATGGCATTGCTTGGTAGGCAGCCCTTCTTTTTCAGCTGTAAAATGTGACTAACAACTTTTTTCTCAAAATCACCTATTTTTCTAGTTATTTATTTATTCAATCAGTTTAATGCATAAGGCATTGGGTACAAAGAGGACTGTACCATTGGAGAGAGGAGAAGCAGGCAGGGGTCAGTGGAGACAGGCAAGTGCAGTGATGGCATACAGGGTGTAGGAGTGTCTGGTACTGAGTACCCACAAGGAGTTCTCACTCAAGGAGGGGAGAAGAAGGGACATGGACATGGGAATACCAGCTTTACTAAAAGGCCTGTGTCATGTGCAGGTCTTTGTAGCTTTAGACCCATGTTTGTAATTTTATCTCTTAAAGAACACAGTCTATTATTGCATACCTTCCCTCTACTAAGTCTATTTCTGGTGCCACCTGCCCTTAAGTTTGTTTTATCTTGGTCTAATATTCTCATTCATTTTAAGTTTATTATCTTGTGATATTTGCTACTCTTTCTACACACCTTCTTGAATAAAGAAGATATATAAATAAAGATATGTGTAGGTGCCTTTCTAAGTATGAGCTTGACTACAAATAAGTGCGCATGAAGAGCTTCACAATCTGTTAACTGCCGTGTTATGTCAAGAATGCATTATTCTTGTAATGAGCATTTTGAGGCAAATGTTTTCATTCATACCAACAACATGAAAGGTGTATTTATATAAATTTGTCCTGACAAAACACGTAACAGTGATCCAAAGCTATAATGAATGAGCAAGACTGGCTAAGGCCATGTCTACATGCACAGCACTCACTGGCCACCGCTCAGCCCAGCAACAAGAACTCAGGCTCTCCCTTAGCCGATTTAAATACTCAGGAGGTGAGTCAGCATACCTGTGTCTTCACAGGATAGGATTCCAGACTCAGTGCTCACTGCCTCTGCTCCAAGACTGAACTCTCCAAATAACTCCACCTGGGAAAGAGATGGAAGATGAGGAAATCCACTCAGGGGTGCACTAATCGGCATGGCATTGATGATCTGCTGGATGAATGCTTAATAAATCAAACCTTATCTCCAGGTTCTTCTTCTTTGTGATAACTATTTTCTTTTTTTAAAAATATTGTATTTATTCATTTTCGAGCAGAGAGATAGAGAGATTGAGAGAGAGATAGAGGGAGGGAGGGAGGGAGTGAGAGAGAGAGAGAGAGAGAGAGAGAGAGAGAGAGAGAGAGAACACCAGGGCCACCACCTTGTGGGTCTGACTTATGTGGGTACTGGGGAATTGAACCGGAGGCCTCAGGCACTAGAGCCAAGTGCCTTAACTGCTGAGCCATCTCTCCAGCCCGTAATAACTATTTTCATAACAGAAAAGTTAAAACTCTTCAGAGAATTGGCCAATAGGCAGGACCATAGTATCATTTTTACCTGAGATCCAGAACAAAGGCAGTAGAGCCACGTTTCAGAGCTCAGCACTGAGAAATGATATATGGTGGCACCAAATGAGTCTGAGTTCAAATCCTAATCCCATAATTTCTAGTTCATGTGATACTTCTCATGTCACAAGCCCTTCATGTATGTAGACAACAGAAATGTACTGTTTGTAGCCCAGAGTTGGGGAAGTCTAAAATCAAGGTACCAGCAGATGCTATGTTAGAAGAGAGCCTGTTCTTCACAGATTATGCATTCCTCCTGTCCACACATAGCAGAATGGTCAAGGAAGCTCTCTGGATCCTCTGTTACAAGGGCTCAGGGCCTATTAATGGAGACTCCGTTCTCATGATCTATCCACTTCTGAAAAATTCAATCTCCTACTGCCCCTGGAGTTAAACTTCAACATATGAATTAAGGGGACACATCCATTCATAAGTCTCTGGATTTCTGTGACCCTCTTTTATTATCTTTATAACTGGGAGCCTTTAAAATCCAACCACCAAGATTGTAGGAAGACTCAATGAAGGAACATATACACTACCCAGCCCCAGGCCCTGGAATACAGTAGTCACTCAAAAGAAGTGACTTCCTTTCATTCTCCAAATGAAAATATAAAGCTAAGTCCATCCTCCTATAATAAAGAGGAAATAAATAAATGAAAAATTAAACAATTTTCAGAAAATTTGTCAGGAGTGAACACATTTATACAAATGCCCATTCTGGTTCATGTAGGTATAACTGAATGATTCATGTTTGCACGCAAAGCAATTAAGTGGACAAGCTCTCTGATATCCCTCTATGCTTTAGACATGGGAATTTTTAATTAAATTTTTAGTATGTTTAGCATACATAATTCTAAAGCTAAATGGTTTTGAACTAATGATGAAGACCATACCTTTTTAAAGTTGAGATTTGAATTTTATTTTAACAGATTAGTGTACCTCCTTCTCTCTATATATACATATGAAAGTGAGTCATCTGCTCTATTAAAAAAAGACATAATGTAAAGAAGTTGAATCATATTGGCAGTAAGAAAAATTACATTCCTCCTGCCTTTTTCCCAGGCACAGAGCCATCAAAGTGTTATGCCATATAATTTAATTTTCAAGTTTTTAGTGATTTACAGTAGAGCAGAACATATAAATCAGAATAGTAACTATTGCTTTGAAAAGAGATGCATATTTTTCCTGTCTATAGGAAATACTTTAAAGCACACTAAGAAGTCCTGCAGTTTTCCAAAGGCAGTCAAAATTGAAGTTAATTATGTTTATTTGGACATGGGGAAATTTACTGATATCTACAAATTGTCATCGTCTGTTCTTACGAAAGCAGTTAATCAAGTCACTAAATCCTATGACTGCACTTGGGCATATAGGTTTGTCTGCTAAGCTTATAAACTTGTTTCTAATGCTTTTGAGCATGTCTTTAATCAGATTTGATTCTTAAGAATTACGCTATCTCTCCAGCATCATTTCATGAAAGCCTTACTGACAAAGAACCCCTCCCTTTCTTTCTTGCTACCGTTCACACTATTGCAGCAAGTCCTCCAACTTTGCCCCTCCTTCCTATCTCTGTGCTTTTCTCATCACTTACCCAGACTGCTTTGGGGCCCTCTAACTGTCTTCTTGACTTCTTTTGGGGGATTGCAGAGGTGGGCTAACCAAAATATTGTGTACTTCAAGGAGCTCCCTTCTTCGAACTCCCCAGAGCCTTCCTAGGCACCAGCCCTTCCACGGTGATTTACCTAGTCCTACACATGCCCTCCCTGCATGTCCTTCTGGTCTCTCCTCACTGATTCTCTGCATTGTGCAAACACATCATTTTATGCACATCCTGACCCAAAATTTGTGGGAAATTACACATGGATCAATCAGGATGGGTGGATTTTATGTTACACATCAAAAATGCAGGGACTAGCCTGGGGAGATGGCTCAGCAGGTAAGAGTGCATGCAGTGCAAGCATAATTGCCTGGGGCTGCCTCAGTTTATCTTTCCAGATTCCGCATAAAAAGCTCTGCATAGCCACATGAGCCTGTAACTCCAGTCAGGGAGGACTGGTGAACAGAGAATTGGAGAATTGTTGGAGTTCACTGGTCAGCCAATTTAACAGGAAAAAATGGTATCTCTAGGTTCAGTGAGAGATTATGTCTCAAGAAATTAATGCAGAAGAGCTATAGAGCACACCAGACATTCAATATTCTCCTCTGACCTGTGTACACATCTTCAAACACAAGTACATATACTATATGCTATACACATGCATGCATGCACCCATGGGCAAACACACACACATACATGCAATGCTAAAAATATAGGAAGTATAAACACCAGTATATGACTATCTTTTTTCAATGTAAGATGCAGTTACAGATAATTTTTATATTTTTCTTTATCATTGGCAGCATTTTATGAACTTACAGTTTTATGCATATAGTATTTGATGAACTTGCCTTGAAAGGAATTGCTATTATTTCAAAGCTATGTCTCTGGACCCAATGCAGTACCATTAGGAGGTAATTGTATCACATGCACTAATCTCACAGATGGATTAATTCATTGATGGGCTCAAAGCTGAATGGACTAGAGGAAGCTGCTTAAACTATAGAGCTGTGTCTCACATGGCAGAAGTACATCACTGGGGGTATGTCTTTGAATACTTCTTCTTCTCTCTCTCCCCTTCCCTCCTCCCTCTTCTCTTCTTTCTCCTTCCTTCTTTAATTTGTTCCCTTTATACTTTGTGGCTTTGCTCCCACCACAGTATTCTATCTCACCACAGATAAACAACAAAGTCAAATAACCATGGACTAAGACCTCTAAAACTGTGAGCTAAAATAAATCTTTCTTCCTGAAAGTTTATGGACCTAGGTACCTGGTCACAGAAACAGAAAACTGGTTAACATCACAGGGATCATAGCACTCCAACTTATTTATTTGACAAATGTACATTGCTTGCTTACTTCTTGCAGAGACTGTTTTAAGTGTTGAGAACCCAAAAGCAAAGATAAACTCAGGTTCTGGCCTCATGATTACTGGAAGAAAAGATAACAGACCTGCAATTATACAAGGGAATGAGACATGATGCCATATAATTAAAATAGAGGAGTGAAAATTATGAGATGGCTTTTTTCAGTAGGATGTGAAGAAACATGTCTCGAAGAGTCTTTCTAAGACAGACGGGAATAAAGGAGAAATCCCTGTAATATTGAAGGGAAAAGGCTTCCAGGCAAATATGTGGCTGAAGCAGGACAGAATTTAGGATATGAGAACATTCATTCTAGCTTGGCAACCAGCATTCATATCCCAAGAACCCACATAAACCAGACATAATATGGCCTTTACACATCTGTAATATCAATAGTGCCTAGAGGATGGGAGGAAGAGTCAGGAGAACCCTTAAGATCCAGTTAGTTTGGCACTCACAGGGGCTAAGAAATAAGAAAGCTCCTTTCTCAAATATGGTGGAAGATGCAAGCCAACAACAAGGTTATTATCTCTTACCTCCGTGGATGCCCATACATGCACACACAAACACACAAATAATCCAGTTGCTTTATACAGAGTTTATTAGTGGGCATAGGAAAATACCATTAAGAGGTCCTGACTCAGATGGTGCAGTCTCAAGATTGAATAGTAGTCATAGGGAAGAGAGAAGGGGATGGTTGCCAGGCTGGAGGTGGATTATGACAGGATCAGCAATGGGCAAAGTGTGGAATGACAGAAAAAGGCAAAACAGGAGTCAGGGATAACTCACGTGGAACTTATTCATGGATTTTCCCCTAGTGTTCAGCTCAGTCCTGAAACAGGGAGCACCTGGAAGCTGCTCACTGAATGAGAAGCGTTATGGACCCATGGGCGTGTGAGAATGCTGCTCCTGACAAGTAGAGCCAAGAGTGATCTTGTGCGCATGAGACTGGTGTGGGAAGCCAAGATCACCTAGCTCTGCTCCTGCAAAGCATTTTCCAAGGAACAGCAGTGGAGAGGACAGGGCTTCAGACCAGGTGGAGCTCAGGGACAGTGTGGAGGCAAACAGCCTTTTGTTGAAAGTTTAGCTCTGTAATTGGCTCACCGTGTGTACTTGGATTGTTGTGTTAGTTTTCTATAAAATGGAATTAATTGTATCAAGCTGTGATGGTTAAATTTTGTTATCAATTTGACCTTTTTAGTAATCTTGGGTGGGTCTCTGAGGATGTTCATAGGAAGGCAGCCTCTCAGCAGGGGCAGGATGTAAGGAAGCTCGGGGCAGCTAGAAATGAACATCCCTTCCTGGGAGAGCAGTGCAGGAAGGAAATTCCAGAGACTCAGGAAGTAAACAAGTCTTGAAAGGGTTGCAAGAACCCACCCTAAGGCTGCCCCCTGGTTGTTTTGTTGTTATATGTATGTTGTTGATGATGCGTTTCTCTCTGCTTGGACCTGTGAAAGGGGACCAGCCTCTTTTGCCTTTATGGAACTTCTGTAACTTCTATGAATACTTTCCTCCAATAAGCAGCGTCTGGTTTGGTGGGTCGTCCCAGAAGCATGTGGCTGACTATGACTGTTTTGGTACTAGAAGTGGTATGATATTGGGGAAATGAATCTGTCTGTGTGTATTTTGGTTTTCTGGAACTTGTAAGCTGGAGGAATAGATATGGACTTGGTAATTGCAACTGAAGACACTTTGCAGAGAAGTAAGATAAATTTTATTGACTATTCTGGTGAGAATTTGAACATAGGAAATTGCATTTGGAGGCTTAGCTTGTGAACCTTCTAAGGGGAAGGAGAGACTGCAGAAAACTTTAATGGAACTGTGTAACTGGAAAAACGGGTGAATGTACCCTACTACCCATGCCCAGAGAGTTTGATCAAGGTTGAATTTAGGTGATAGACTGCTGTGCTTGTCTAACAATAGGGAACTGAGAATTTTAAGATTTAAGTTTGGAAAAAACTCAAAGCAAGTTTAACTACTGAAGCTGCTCTTGTCAACACATTAGGGTCCTTAGGAAGATAGCCTAACTGCTCTACATTGAAGCAATGGAAAGGATGCCTGAAGTGTTTCCACCCAGGGAGGACCGTAGGAAAGATTTTGCAAACTATTTTGGAAGGAGATAGCTGAAAAGAAGACTGCTCTTCAAGGTCATGACTTAGCTCATCTCAAATTAACAACATGGCTGTGCCCTGCATTCCTGGACACAGGGTTGCAAGACCACACTCTAAGGCCATATACACGGAAACGAATTATCTCCTTTTTCCCTGCCTGTTTTGTTGGTCTATGTATAGTGTTGGTGATGGGTTTCTCTCTGTGTGTGGAACTGTGAAAGGGGGGGCTAGTCTCGAGCCTTTATGGAACTTCCCATGGATTTGTACCTTCAATAAATCCTTTCCTCCCATAAACTGTGCCTGGTTTGGAGGTTCATCGCAGTGGCATGTGACTGACTATGACACAATCTGATAGACCTACTTGTCTTTTACTGTATGGACATAGCAAGCCACTTGAGTACTTTGAATCTCAGTATCTTCATCCATAGAATGGATGCACCTGAGACCAAACGAGCCAGCCCACTTGCCAAGAGCCACAGGTACCTTTTCAGAGCTCTACATGCCCATCATCTGTGAGCGCCTTGACTCTCAGAGGTGCAGGGCTATGTTCCATGGACATCTCTACAAATGGGAAAAGGTTCAGAAATACCCACAAGGAGAGCTGTAGGGCTCCATGCTGCTTTTCAGTGCAGCTTGTGAGCATTGCATTATGGGCACTCCACTTCTAATTGAGGATGACGGGCTGGATAAATGTATTTATAGCTGCAAAACCCAGAGCTTTTTGGCTTTCACCCCATCCTGCTGTAAACATGCCATACTTGGGGCCTACAGGGAAGGCAGATGGGCATGGAAGGAGGGAGGTACCAGAAAATATCCAGGGCCAAAGACCAGATATAAATCCCATGCAGACTTTCTTTTGTAAACCCAGGAAATACCAGTCAATTTATATCTCATCATCTTAACCCTGCAGGTTTGGTTAATGGTTTGACCCATGCATTGGCTCTTTTTCCAAAATCTTGTGCTATTCCCTCTTAATTTGATTTACTCTACTTAGTACAGCTGCTGACTTTGGCAGCCTGTCCAGCTCTCCGCTGACCACTACATGCAGGCATCAGCCTGTATAACTGCAGTGAAGAGCCAGGGGCTCCCCTAAAGCTCCAGAAACTACACTCTCTCATAATTCTCATTTGAAAAGCTCCCTGCCCCCTGCCACACCTCTTTTCACTTTCAAAATCCAGACACACGTTGGGGCACAGCATGAAAGGCCAGGCTATAAGGGACTTATATTTTCAAATAGTATTTGACTTAGTTATTTTATCTGGATGTGGACCTGAACGTGGAAGTGAGGGGAAAAGAGAGGGTTATTATGAACTCAAAACCAAAATAGACCGTTGATGCTGGGCTGAGTGAAGTCACTGAATGTGCCATGGAAAAGACTTTCAAGGCATTTTATGAATTTTTCTCCCAACAAACTGCCTCAGCCAAATTGGACTAGCAGCTTTCACACACTCACAAATTCCATTTTTCTGGGATTTTCCTTACAGGTTAGGGACTTACGAAAACAATGAGAAGAGGTGCGTGAATACATCCAAGTTCATTTTCCTAAAAATGAGCCCCAAAAAGCTATCATTTCTGCAAGTCAGCTTGTTAAAACTTCCCCTACTTCTTCCTCATCTCCTTTGCATTCTCATCTTACTGTTACCTTTAACACTGAGTGACTCAGACCACCATAGTTTCTTCCTCCTGGCTTCTGGTACTACAGGTACTTGTACCGTGGCCACATTGTTAATGTAGACACTAAACCCAGCCCTTATGACAGGTTCCCTGAGATCACTGTATTTGGCAATGCCGTCATAGCCTATCTTATCTTCCTCCATCACGTCATCTAGTGTGGTAGATTGCAGACTGCGATGGTCCCAGAGCCCGTGTGTATCTCACACATGTTTCCCCTTCCAAGCCTTGACCCTCATCCTGGTAGGAGCCCCTGCTTTTCCTTAGCACCTTATTCTTAGTTTTACCTGCTCAAGTCTTCCCTGGGGTTAGAAAGACCTGGCTTGATGCCACCCCTCCATGACTATCCCCATCTCTGAATTCTCTGTGCATTTTATCTTGTCCTCTTATCACATTTAGTTCTTTCTGTCTTAGATGAGAATGCTAGTTCATTCTGGATTAATACACTGGACCTGAGACTTGTCAGCTCAAACAAGTAGTTGAAACTTTCTGTACCTTGGCTAATAAAACTGTAATATATATATATATATATATATATATATATATATATATATTACATATATATATATGTTATATATATTTATATTTATATATAATACAGTTGTATGAATAATGTAAAAATGAATGTTGAGCATCCTTAATTTCTGGAAATGTAAATTATTGGTTTATTTATTACCTACTTAATATGCATATAATACTTTATAATATCATTTCAACTACATTACAAGTTTCTTTTAAAAATTAACATATAAAATTGATTATCTTAGCTCGTATCTTTTACTAGAATTCACCAACACATGTATATTTTCAGAAAATGTACTTGTCATGTTATTTATAATGCTTAGATTCATGTGTCCACATCCACAGTACCTGATGGTCAACCAAACACTGACCTAGATATTTTGTAGATTGGTTTACCTCTACAATCAATTGATTTCTATGAAAAGGATGTTAACCAAACAAATTTAGGTATACTTGACTCAGTTGACTTAAAGGTGTCCAGAGCAAACCTGGGATTTCACAGAAAAAGCCCCAGCAGTGGACGGCAGTGTTCTTGCCTGAAAAGCCTAGCATGTATTGATTGATGGTCGTCTCTGGATTTGAGGATTGGATAGCCAGACCTGCACAACATTCTCATTCTTTATGCACTGGTCTCTCTCTCTCTCTCTCTCTCTCTCTCTCTCTCTCTCTCTCTCTCTCTCTCTCTCTCTCTCCATATATACATGCTAATGTACATGCATACATAGGCATTTATATGTATAACATATATATTATAATATGAATATAGGGTATGCATGTAATATATGTACTATGTACACATGTGTGTAGTTACTATGTTTCTATGATAAAACCCAACACAATGTTAAAATACTATTTTTATATTATCATTATTATATAAAAATAATATAGAGGTAATATGGTTAATGTTATGTGTAAGTTTATCTGGTTCCTATATTCACATATATGGTCATACATTCTTCAGAACAAGTTCTGAAATGGTATTTTCAAGGAAATTAACATTTAAATTGGTAGGTGTTGATGAAATCATACTACTTCTATGATGTAGAAGGGCTTCATTCAATAAGTTGAAGGCCTTAGTTGATCAAAAAAATATTAAGATTTCAAAAGGACTGAGAATTTGCTGTCAGTTAGCGTGTGGACTTGGATTTCAACACCTCCCCGTCCCCATATCTCCAGTGTCTGGCCTTTACCGACAGAGAGCCTTTCCTCAGTCTCTGCACAACCAGCCTACTATGAAGATACTAGATTGTCCAATCTACAGAGATGCATGGTTAAATTCTTTAAAAATAACCGTTTTTATTTCCTTTATATGCACATCATAATGGATCTACTTCCCTAGAGAATAATGACTACAAACGGCAATAAAATCGACGATGCCGATGGAAATGTTGCAGTTGCTATTACTGATAGTATAGAATGAAACTAGTATCAGTAATAGTGCAGGGAGGCTCTAGAGTTAGAGATGGTACTGGATTGCTTTACTAGTTGCCTAATTAGAGTCAGAATTATTGTTGTTACTCCAATGACTGCTAAAGTCAGTTAAATGTCTTTGAAACATTAATTATTATCATCTATGAAATGCAAATATATATACTTCTCCCTTTCCAATAATGTTGCCTATGACCCCAGGGTTTACATTAAGAAGACATTTGGTACAGACCTTTTTCAGCTAAATTTGATGGAAGTGGAAGTTTTACAAATCTAATTCCCTTATAGGATGGAAAATATAAGGAGATAGGTTATTCAGGAACATTCTTTCATATTGTTTGCATGAGTCTAAAACTGGTCCGTTCAAATAATTTTCACTGAATAAAGTATAGTCCATGAAGCAGAAATATATTAAAAGTGAGAATTATCATGTGTGTGCTGCATGTCATGTATTAAATGGATAAATGCTCCAGCAGTAGGTATCTGAAATGTGTGTGATCTAGATGGGCTTTGTTGAATATGGACAATGGTGACAGCTTGAAGTATGGCTGATTTTACCCACTGGTCATACTCAGCCACATAAGACCCTGCCTGTGATAGTACAGGAGATATGCTGCTCTCATTTATTTTCTTAGTTTGTGGTTTCTAAGTGAGAAAATGACTCTTTATATCAATAAGATTTATGACAATATTTAACTTATTATACACCATCTGAGTACCCAAGAGGAAACATCAAGATAAATTTTTTTCAATCCACTAACTATATCTAAACTATCAAATTAAATTGGAAATGCAATGTACAGATGAAGAAATGATACTAATCAGTGTTGGTCCTGACACTGGCCCTCTGGACGGAAGAAGCAGGGAAAGGATGATGCTGACTCTGCCTTTGTTCGCTTGGCATGTGAGTCCCTCCCTCTCGAGGCTGTTGCAAGCTGCCATTTCCACAGAACAGTGGCTGCTCAGCTCTCTTTCTTTCTCTACAGAACACACATTTGTCTTTCAGAAATCAAGTAATGGTTTTCAACTAGGATTGACACTCAAAAATCATCTAATGTAAGAGTTGCAAGACTTATCAAATAAAAATGCAAATTTGAATTTCAGAAAAAAATTAGTAATATTAGATTCCACATGGAATATTTAAGATATGCATGTGATGGTTACGTTTTGTTGTCAACTGGATCTTTTTAATTATCTTGGGTAGGTCTCTCAGGATGTTTATAGGAAGGCAGCCTCTCAGTAGGGGGCAGGATGAAAGAAGTTCAAAGAAGCTAGAACTAAACATCCTTTCCTGTGTGGGCAGTGCAGGAAGGAAATTCCAGAGACTCAGGAAGCCTTTAAGTCTGGGGAAGGGTTGCAAGACCCCACCCTCAGGCTGTATAAAGGGGAAGCAATTCTCTCCTGGCCTCCCTGCTTGTTGGCTGCTGGTGCTTGTTCATGACTTGCACTCGCATCCTGCTCTCCTACCCTTCCTGGACATCAGAACCCAGTTTCCTCGGCCTCACATTGTGGACTTGAAGAGCAGCTGCTCCCCTGGGAACCATCAGACCTTCAGGACTGTATTTGGACTCCTTAGGCCTCCAGCCACGTGGACTGACCAGGTACTGGTTTCTTCACCTGTGGGCCTGCATACTGCTATTGTTGGACTGTCGCACACTACCTTAATAAATTCCCTTTTACTACAATCCATCCTGTCAACTCTGTTTCCTCTAGAGAATAAATTTGAATATCTGACTAATCTGACTAATAATCTGACTAATACAGAGCATATGGAAAATTTATTCAAATGCAAATTTAATTGTACATTCTATATTTTATCTGGGGACATTCTCTGAAATGACTTACCTTTCTCACTGACCATCCTCCAGCTACTCTAACTTAATTGCAATGAGCTTCTTCCCCTACAGACATATACACTCTCCAAAGCTTTTGTCCTCTGACATCTTCCTGCTTTTTAGGTACACTACAATTCCTTTAGCACGTTAACAATCAAGTTCTATGAAGAAATCTCCTGAAAGGAGTATTGTGATGTAACTACTGCTGCTGCCGACGAGACTTAGAAATGACTATTTACACTCAGGTTTCACACTTTCCCTACTTCATCCAAGCTCAGCCATGTTTTTGTGTTTCCTTACTTTAGGTCACATCTAATTCAAAGGTGCATGTAGGCTCTGAGGTCCCATCTAGCATGGGTGAAAGTCATCACTACAGGCAAAGACTAAAGAGTTTCTTCCCTGAAATTGTGATGTGCCTTTGAAAGGGGTGGTATTATGTTTAAACTATAGGACAATAGAGTATGTGCCCCAATATTGGAAAGAAATGATTCAAGATGCTTCTCAAATGATCTACATATCTGAGCAATTGACCTCTACAAAGTCCTTATCTTTAAAAGAGAAACCAGAAACAAGCTAAAATAGAGAATAAACCATGACAAAGCAACCTGAGGGTAAAGGATTCTAGTTTTCAGGGCTTGTGCACAAGCAGGGATCTTTTGGAGGGAGGATTGGGGACCTGGCATAAGTCTGGATTCTGTCACCTGATCTGAGTGCCATCACAAGTGGGGATCTTGTCTGTCACCTGAGCATGGGTGCCATCGGCAATTCCTGTGTTATCTGCTGAAACAAGTAGGGGTCTTTTCTGCATCTGAGCACGGGTGCCATAAGAAAACTTGGAGTGTCCAGAAACTAATCAGAAAACAGATGTCTCTGTAGAGAACCTGTGCCAGTCACACAATCAGCATGTTCTGGCCTCACAGAAGAGGGCATCTGCCTGCTGCCATTGAGTCCAGGCCATCTACATTATTGTGAGACAGAAATGGACCCCACAACTACTGTGATTACACGGGTCCAGCCCCATTAGTAGGGTCCACACATGGTCTAACTGACATCATAAGTTGGCTAGGTCACCCAGGATCTCACCCAAAATCACTAGGCGACTACTCATACAAGGAAGAACCTCCACACACTCCATGTGCATAGCCAAAACCTATGGTTCAAACCTCAATCCCAACTTGATCAAACCTGAATAGGGCACTTAAATTAGATTCCCAAAGAGCTACTAATTGCTACATTATTAGCAAAACAAGACAACTCTTGAGATGAGCAAACCTCAATGCAAAACAAATAATGCAATACATTAAGCCAAGAGATCCTCACCAACAATGCTTAGTCGCACAATGGAAACCTCTAGTGAAAACCTAGAAGAAATGCCAACCATGGAATTGCAAAATGAAATTACAATAAACATATTAAGCAAACTCAATGGGGCCATAAACAAAAGGCTGGAAGTACTAGAAGAGAATCAATAACAACTCAAAAGAATTTAAAGCATGTATTTTCAAGAGAAAAAGAACAGGGTGTGGCCATGCTAGAGTAGCCAGGGGAGGGAAGGAAGGAAGAGACACTGAAAAATACACTCTAGCAGAAACCAAGGGTGTGTGGGAGTGTTTTAGTCTCAGGAGAGACACAGGCTTCTAGCAGCAACCGCTCCAGCTGTTGGCAGCCGGTGGTGGGACAACTGTTCTGCCCTAGGGAGGTCCACCCCAGGAACCTGCTATAGCCTGAGTGAGCAGAGAAGTGGTGAGAGAGTTCTCCACTCACAAAGGAGAGACACATGAGGCCAGCCAGGGAGCACCTGAGAGAGGATTCCAGGGAGCAGGAATGACCAACCTGGAAGCCACCAGCATTCCACGAAGCTGATCTGGGCAGCAGACTTTCAGAGTGAGCCAGCCCACATCCTGACTGGGAGGGAGCCAGCCTCAGGATCAGCTTCCATGAGAGAAGAGGCCACACCTAGAGGTAACTGGGCCCTCTGCAGGTGCCTGATGTACTTTTGCCATTCTTAAATAAGCTGGTCTTGAAAGGGAATTTGTCTCATTTAATATCTCTAGATTTAAGTGCCTTTGTGTCCTCTTCTTCGCTCTCTTTCTTAGAGGCAGGGTCTATCCCTGTTCCAGGCTGACCTGGAATTCAACATAAGCAAGATATCTCAGCCTCTCAGTCAAAAGGATTAAGGGTGAGTTAACATACACCATTAGGTACATTGGCTTTGTTAAGATTACCTGTTTAATCCTTGCCTTTGCAAAAGTACCCTGTGCAGGTTTGGTTTATATGTGTATATTGCCCATATATTAGCATATTAGGTCTATATTTGAGGTAGCACTCCAACTAGCCTACTAGAATACTTACAAAGTAGGCATCTACAACAAATTGGCTCACTTCTGTGGTCACTCTGGGAGTAATACCAAAGCCACAATTGGCACTTAGGCTCCTACCTTGAAGATATATAACGCTGATAGACATGTCAAAGCATACAACAGACAACTAGGAAATACAAGCACTTAATTAATTCAAGATGCAAAAAATCTCTACATAATACATAATAATACAAGAAACAAAAAATTCAAACTAATAGAATTCTACCCAAAACTATAAATCCATCAGAAATGACCTTAAATGAGACTTAGATGAAATACCCAACAAAGAATTCAAAAGAATGATTTTACCTTTCCTCAAAGAAATCAAAGGAATCAAAGAACAAACTGCAGAAGAACACAGGAAACCAACTTAAGGAAGTAAGAAAGTTGATAAAAGATATGAGAAAATAGAAATAATGAAGAAATTCCAATCAGAATTGCTAGAAAGAAAAGCACAGTGAGTCAAATACACAGCTCTGACAGAATGGACTAAGGAGAGGACAGAATTTCTAAATTGGAAGACAAAGTGGCAGAAAGTGTGAATGGGAATTTAAAGACATTTGTGACACAATGAAGAGATCAAACATAAGAATTCAAGGTGAAGGGGCCTTAAGATGGCGGCTTGCTAGCCACACCATTGCAATCAGCAGGGGGATAAAGGAAGAAAAATAGGAAAACACACCCTTCTTCTAAAAACTGAGCAGGTATAAGATAAATTTAACCTCAGTAGAAAATTAGGAAAGAGGCAGGGAATTCACACAAACAGCTAGAAGCCTGTTCAGCCCTGCTGGTCCTACCACCGCTGCTCATGGTGGCTTGAGCCACAGATACAACAGAGGCTTTTCTGCTCCCCTTTGCCCATTTTTGGAGCTAAGCTAAATTTAGTTTAGTCTTAACAGTGGTCCATCCAGTGGGACTTCAATGGGAAAGATAGACACTCCAACTCCAGCTCCAGCTGGAACTCATGTCACAGACAATACCAGCCCAGATGCAGACCTAGTGCTTGGCAGCGAAGATGGCCATCCAGCTCCCTGAGCTTCAAGAACAAAAGGAAAAGGGAGGTGTGACTTGGCCCACCTTAACTGAGGTCTACACACACGTAAGACAGTCAGTGAGATACTGTGTGTGCCAGAGGCTGGTCAGCAGTGTATGGAGTCAGGACACATGCACCACATTTCATAAAGTAAAATTTACTCAAAACCGAAAAAGAAATAGACCCAATTCCATCCCAGTAGGAGACTTTAATAGAACACTATCATCTCTTGACAGATCATCTAAACAGAAGGTCAGCAGGGAAATAACAGAGATTAACAACACTACTAACAACTAGACCTAATTGACGTATACATAAGTTTCCTTCCCAAAACAACAGAATATTCTCAGCAGCCCATGAAACCTCCAAAATAGATCATATATGAGGATATAAAACGTGCCTCAACAAATTCAGGAAGACTGGCTTAGCCCACTGCATCATATCAGTCCACAGTGTTTCAAAGTTGAAAATTAACAATGGGAGGAACAGCAGAAAGTACACCAACTATTGGAGACTGAACAATGCACTTTTAAACAATGAATGGGTCACTCAAGAAATCAAAACGGAAATTAAAAATTTCCTAGAAGTAAATGATAATAAAAACACAGCATACAAAAACCTATGGGATACAATGAGGACAGTCCTAAGGGGAAAATTCATACTGATAAATGTCTTCATAACAAAGACAGAGAGATCTTAAATTAATCACCTAACCACCCACCCGAAGGCATTATAAAAACTAGAACTATCACTATCCAACCCTAGGAGCTCAAGGCAAAAAGAAATCATTAAGATCAGAACTGAGATTAATCAAATGGAAATGAAGAAAACAATTTTTAAGTAGATGAAAGGAAGAGCTGGTTCTTAAAAATATATTTGAGATTGAAAAACCCTTGACAAATCTAATTAAAATGGAAAAAAGAGAAGGCCAAAATCAGAAATGAAAAGGGAGAGGTCATAACAGACCCCAAAGAAATTGGAAGAATCATCAGGTCATACGTTCAAAACCACTACTCCACAAAATTGGAGAATCTGAAAGAAATCCTGGACACCCACCACCTATCAAAGCTTAACCCAGAGCAAATAAAGCTCCTAAATAGACCCATCACAGCCACAGATACTTAAAATGTAATCAAAATCTTCCCCAAAGGGAAAAGTTCAGGATCTGATGAACTCTCAGCCAAATTCTACCAAACGTTCATGTAGAACTGAAACTACTCTTTCTGAAGCTTTTTTGGGTATTAGGAGAACAGGGATTGCTTTGAATCCTTCTGTGATGCCAGCATCAACCTAATCCCAACCCAGACAAAGACTCAACAAGAAAAGAAAAATACAGACGCATATGCCTGATAAACTTGATGCAGAAATTGTGAACAAAATTCACACAAACCTAATAAAACAGCATTTCAAACAAATTATCCACTTAGAAGAGGTAGGCTTTATCCCAGAGATGCAAGGATGGTTCATCATACAGAAGTTGATTAACGTAATCCACCACATTAGTAAACTCAACCGCAAAAACCACATGGTCATCTCAATTTATTCAGAGAAGGCCTCTGATAAAATTCAATACCAGTTCTTAATCAAAATGGTGAAGAGGCTGGGAATAGAAGGCTTATACTTCAACATAATAGAGGCAATATACAAAACTCCTAAAGCCCAAATCTTTCTCAATGGGGGAGACTCAAAGAGTTCCCACTAGAATCAGGAACAAGACAGGGGTGTCCACTCTCACCACTCTTCTTCAACATAGAGCTTGAAATTCTTCCCACAGCAAAAAGACAGGAGAAGGGCATAAAAGGGATACAAGTTGGAAAGGAAGAATTGAAACTATCCCTTTTGGGGATGACATGATCCTACACATAACAACCCAAAGAATAGTATCAGTAAACTCCTGATGGTGATAAATTCCTTCAACAAAGTGGCAAGATACAAAATTAACACACAAAACTCAGTATGCAGGTGACATACATATAGAAAAAGAAATCAGAGAGACTGTTCCATTTTCAATAGCCTCAAAAAAAAAATCAAGCTTGTCTCAATGATGGCAGACTAGAAGCCATACAGTGTCCCCGGGGGAACAAGGGTTAGGGTTTTTAGCAGTGATCCAGGCTGTGGACGCAAGCAATAGCCAGGATCTCAGCTTCAGACACAGCAACAGATTCTATTGATTGGAACCCACATTGAACATAAGGGCGCCAGAGGCAGTGAGTACAACAGCCCAGCCAGCAGGACTTGCTCCAGCGGTCTTAGCCAGCTGCTTTCCCGCCCCGCCAGGACCCAACCTGGCCACCTTCCTGCCCAGCTGGGACCCAACCCGGCCTCTTTCCCACCGGGACCAGGCTGCCTTCCCGCCCAGGGGCCCAGCTGCCTTTTCCACCCAGAACCTGGCTGCTTTCCTGCCCCAGGACCTGGCTGTCTTTTCCACCCAGGGACCGGCTGTTTGCTGTCCCGGGACTGGATGCTCTCCCACCCTGGGTCCCAGCTGCCTTTGCCGCCCTGGACATGGCTGCTTTCCTACCCCGGGACCCAGCTGCTTTCACACCCTGGGATCCAGCTGCCTTTTCTGCCTGGGGACCAGGCTGCTTTCCTGTCCTGGGACCTGCTGCTTTCACACCTGGGGTTCCAGCTGCTCCCCCGAACGGGGACCCAGCCGCTTTCCCGCCCGGGATTCAGCTATTTTTCCTGTCTGGAGACCCCGGCTGCCTTTTCCACCTGGGGGACGGAGGCAGCCTTTCCCGCCCGGGGGACTGAGGCTACCTGTCCCATCCAGGGACCCAAGGCTGCCTTTCCCACCTGGGGGGACCCCGGCTACTTTCCCACACCCGGTGTGATGGTTTTAAGTTTTGATTTCAACTTGACCTTTCAAGTAATCTTGGGTGGGTCTCTGAGGATGTTCACAGGAAGACAGCCTCTCAGTAGGGGGCAGGATGTAAGGAAGCTCAGGAGAGCTAGAAGTCAACATCCTTTCCTGTGTGGGCAGTGCAGGAAGGAAATTCCAGGGACTCAGGAAGCCATTAAGTCTGGGATAGGGTTGCAAGACCCCACCCTGTCGTTTTCTCCTCCACGGGCGCCGTGGGCCATCGGCAGAGGGAAAATGGAGAGAAGCGGTGGGAACCAGGAGCTGGGAGCCGGGGCGAGCTGTCCGCTGTCCGCTGTCTGCTGTCTCAGGGCTGGGGCCCACAGAGCTGGGGGGAATGGCGCAGGGGGATCCGGCGGGACACAGAGGCGAGCATCTGCGTATTGTATATCCACGTGGTTCTTTATTCAATTGGGGGACTTACACTTTATAGGAAAAAGGGGGCCAGGGGCATGGGAAATGGGGAAGGGAAAAGGAGATTGGTTGATGGGGGT
>PVHP010005548.1:0-64919 GCA_004024765.1 Zapus hudsonius
AAGATCCAGTCATCAGGTTGGCCTCTTCTCCTTAGTGATGCAATGGATGGAGGGATCCTGTAAAGAGGAATTGTTGTTGAATATCTTCCCTCTACTTGTGGAGTTTACTTGCTTTTGTTTGTTTTAATTTATTTTACAAATAATGGTACATAATGATAGAATCTATAAAATTAAAAATTCCAAAATTGCATATCCCAATTCCCAATGTATTTCTTTCTGCTTCTGACATATAAATATATCAGGTTTCTGTTTGACTTTTAAGAAATTATATATATATATATATATATATATATATATATATATATATATATATATATATATATATATAAATGTAGGGTCTCACTTTAGCCCAGACTGACCAGGATCTCACTCTGTAGTCTCAGGGTGGCCTCAAACTCATAGCAATCCTCCTACCTCTGCCTTCCCAATGCTGGGATTAAAGGCGTGCACCACCACATCTGGTTTAAGAAATAATTTTTTACATTTGTGTACTCTGGGGGCAGCTTATGAGAGGTCTGTTACTCCATTCTGTTTGGATGGGTATAGAGATAGCCATGATGTCAGCTGTCAAGAGCCCCGCCCCCCATTCCTTAGCTCAGACTCACCCCTGAGTCAACAGGGTACAATTTCAGAAAAATGGAGGATCTTTAAGGTAGGACATGCCATGTGTCTTTCAGAGGTGAGGAAGTGCAGTCATGTATGTTTGTAGTAGATGTAGGGAAAGACGCCAGATGGATGTGAAAATGCCCTGCTTAGTCATGAAAGAAAGTCATTTTTATTAAAGAAGTTGACCATAGTAGAGACAGTAAATATCCCGGGAAAACCCTAATCCCTTTAGGCTATATGAAATTATATAGCATAATTATTAAAAGTCAAAATTTCATATTATATCTGAAATAATGTGGACTTTATCCTGAGAATACTAAGTTTTTTTTATTTATTTTCTATTCATTTTTGGATATGCCATGATAGAAACTCTGACAAAGAACACAGAAACAGTTTTCAGTTAAGTTTCTTGGTCACAAGGGGAAGTGTTGATTGTCTAAAGGCAAAATGAAAAGCTGAGAGTCTTTCACTAACAAGAAATGGTAAGTGTGAATGACAGAGGGCCTCATTTAACATGGCTGTAATTTTCTGTATCCAAAAAGCAGAAAACAATTGAAGACAAGGCACAGTATTTCACAATATCAGAGCACAATACAAGTTTGAAATTTTCAAATGGCTAGACTGGATCTTCTATGCCAAGGTATTGATTTATATTTGAGGGAAAAAAAGAGAAGAAACAAAACAAAACAAGACCAAGAAAAAAAAAATAAACTTGGTAATAGGGATCAGGAAGTCCCAATTGATACAAATAAGTCTCTAAAATCCCCTAAATACGAAGAACAATCTGGAGCACTGAACAATGTCCTAATTTTCCCGCTCAAAGGGACAAAGGATAATGTCACCCTCCATTCCTCCTCCCTTGTTTCTGCCTAAAGATGATTCCAGAGCCATCCCCTTGCAAGAATACATGATTCTGCTTCTTTCTTCTCTAGATATGATCTTAATTTTCCTTCCCATTTTTCCTTCCTTCTTTCCTCCCTTCCTTCTTTATTTCCTTCCTTCTTTTTTATTTCCTTCTTCCTCCATCCCTCCTTTATTGCCTCCCACTTCCCTCTTCTGTTTGCATGTGTATGTGAGTATTTCTGTGCATATACATATGTGTGCCCCTGTGTGTGTGTGGGATGTGGGGTGCATATGTGTGGAGACCATATGTCTGCCTACTTTGGGTGTTGTCCTCCATCTCTTTGCACCTTCCTTTTTAATTCAGTGTCCCTCACTGAAAACAGAGTTCACTGACTGGGATGGACAGACAAGCCAGTGAACGTCAGGGGTTCACATATTTCTGCCTCCCCAGTGCTTGGTTTATTCTGGTGTTCTTTCTTGTGCAGACCAATGACCTCACCCAGGTGATTCAGGGCTTGTTTCTCAGAGTTTGTTTTGAGGGTCAGGGCAGCGTGAGAAGATAAATTTGGTTAAAGGCTGTTCTAATGATTGGTAACACTTTGAAAGGATGAACTACTTAATACCCTGGAGAGTTTGAAAGTCCTGGGAGAGGTGGCACTCACAGGCTGCTAAGAGAGTGAGAGTCTGTATGAAGTGAAACCACAATGCTTAAGGTTACAGTGGCAGGTGGCAGAAAAATGAATGAAAAAAATATATTAGAAATTCATTGATCCTAGAATAGTAAAGCCAGAAAGCCACCAAATGACTATGTTCTTCAGTAATACTTGGAGACTCCGTGTTTCCAAGGCAATCTGAAATTAACAGGTGAGTTGGCACCATGTTCATCCAAAGGTTCAGAATAGAAATGGCCTTGTCATAGTCAGTCAGTTGCTTGACTATTTTTTTTTACACATGACTTTATGTAGTTGCTGAGGAATTAAACTCAGGCTGGGAGGCTTTGCAAGTACCTTTAACTGCTGAGGCACCTCCTAAACCATGTAATTCACAATTTCTTACAAGCTCCAATAAAGACTATGATTGGGATATGTAGGCTTCTGCATCAAGGGTAGGTCAACTATAATACCGAACTATTCAAATCCTTGAAAAGTTTGTTTCGAGGCTCTGGGAAAATAGAGTAATATGAGATGGGTTTGCCCTACCCTCTGAATTATGAAAAACGGAAAGTTCAGCTGAAATTTACTGTGAGTTGAAGGGGTCATATCAGAGCTAGACAACCTGAGTCTCTGTTGTTCATTACATTAATACCCACGTCTTTCTCTGAGCTCATGCACAGACCTTCACTGAGGGGGAAGTATACTCTATTTTTTTACATATTTATTATGAATAAGTATATATATTGTATGACCAACTCTTGTGAAGTTGTCCCCGTTTCCCTCCATTCTGTCTCCTGCCCACTGGGGTCCTTCCTCGGTGCACATACTGGATCTGTCCATAGGCTAGGGAGTTATGAACTGCAACAGAGGTAGCCAGTTTTTCTTTTCTTTTTCTTTCTTTCCCCTTTGTGTATTGTTGCTGATGGGGGCAATGTCTGTGGATATTCTCCCCCACCATGGCTCTTACAATCTTTCTGTCCCCTCTTCCACTCAGTTCACTGAGTCATAGTGGGTGAGTTTTAAGTCTGCATTACTGTTGAGATCTTAAATATCTCTACATCATTGCCCTGGGTTGTGTTGGGTATCTACTTCTTATTGAGAATGAAAAACCTTTAACCTGAAAATTAAGTTACTAACATAGAGTCAATAAAATAGTAAAAACACAAAGAATGTGGGTCATTTGTTGCTGGTGTGTGTTTATTCAGCAGCTTAGTGAAGCTTTTCTTGCATTTTTACCATTTTATTATATTTTATTTTTATTTGTAATCAGAGAGATACAGAGAGAGAAAGTATGGGCCCAGCAGGGTGTCTAGCCACTGCATATGAACTCCAGATGTGTGCACCACTTTGTGCCTCTGGCTTACATGGGTACTGGGGAATTGAACGTGGGTCCTTAGGCACTGGAGGCAAGCACCTTAACCACTGAGCAATCTATACAGCCCCTTTCTTACATGGTAATATCTCAGTCTCGCTCTTTAAGTAGAGATCTCATGTGTTCTAAAGTGTCTTTCACACTTTTCTCTCATGATTTTATGTTGGCAGCACTGACATGCATGGAGAAGTCTTTTCATTTTCTTTCAGTTAATTCTTTTAAAACACAAATGCATCCACTAGCATTATAATTAACATCATAATTCCCTTTCAAAGCAATGAAAATCAGTGTCTGCATAAACCATGTTACCTTTACATTCTGATTTGATTTGCTTTTGTACATCTTGCAGTGCTGACTGGCTTTTAATGAGGTTTTTACTTTCCATTGAAAGTACACAGCCTGCCCTTGGTTCCTGTTGTGGTTTATTCAGTATTGATTGACCCACCAGGCTTTCAGAGAACTCTAGGATTGTGTCATCCATGGCCTTTGCTTGTTGAGAGATATTCAGCCTATTATGCTTAGAAGACAATTTCATTCAAATGCTGACATCGTTGATCACTTTACATTTCCTCCACAAAAAGCTTTCTAGACTACCGAAGTTAAAGGACAGAGGTTCTCCAGCTAAATTCCTAGAGAGCTTTTCATCAGCCCATTCCCTTTGCAATCTCTCCTGCCCATGAGCCCCTGGAGCTGTAGGCTCCAATACTTGCTCCATCTGTACATCTCCAAAGACACCCATTGAATGTGTTAGCTTAATTGCCAGCAGCAGCATCAGATGTCCCGTCCTGTCCCTGCAACCCTCTTCTCTCACCAGAAAGAAAAAAAAATGAAGGCTGGGAAATTCTATATTAGAGGGAGGAGGCAACTCAGATTATGTTTCTGAGAACCCAATAGTCGCTGAGGTGTGCTAGGTGAACGTCTCTAACAGAATGTGGCAAAGCCCTCCTCCTCATTAATGAGTAAATATTCTGCCCACATACCTGTGATAAGATACTCTATTTGAATAAGGGATTGGCTTCTTCCTCATTCCAAATTCCCATTGAGTTTTGATTCACTTTGCTTTAGAAGAATATCTAACATCTTTTCTTCCTTTAGTGTTCATAGGATATTCAAAAAAATTATCATCAGCCTAAGGAAAAAAGACTATATACAATTGTAACACATTTGAATGAGACACTGATTTTTTTCCTACGACAAATACCCATGGCAAATGCTCCACCACATGAGCAAACTCAAAGACAAGATCATGCAGTAGAACAAGCTCAATGACCGGAGATCGATCAATTTACTGGCAATTCAGAGTAGAGACAAAAGTCTATGAAGTTCAATAGAGAGATTGTAGCTGGGAGGACCTGAGGAAGCTCTAAAAGAAAAAAATAGTTGTGGAGCTAGAACAGAAATTGGTAGGAATTACAGCAAAGGAAAGGACAGAAGATCTGCAGCCACACGTGAGAAGGTGTGAAGTGAGAGAAATTGTGGCAATGGAGAACCCTAGGTATTAACATGGGTGACCATTGAGTTGATGAGTTTGCAAGGCCATATGACAGAGCAAAGCTTTCAATGCTTACTGTGTAGAACAGTGCTGTCGCCTACTCCCACTGGAAGGACCAGACACGTTGAAGTCTGCATGATTCAGGGTCCCATGAAGTCCTACCAGAAGTGGTTGCAGTCACTCCTTCAACCACACAGCATCTGTGGAAGCTTGGGAAGCTCTCTCTTAAGCAACTGCTTCCTTGGAGCTCCTGCATGGCAGCACTGAGAGCTTCTTGTCTAACCATGGTGACCCTAAAAGAGACTTCCAGCCCCACCATTTCTGCAATGCATCAGAAAACCACTGTCCCTTTCAGCACTGCTTTGGGGACTGTTGCTTCTCTTGAAGAGGCCACTGCTTTGAGAGAAAGCTTTGGAGACTCCCCTTAGTCACCAGGGCTCCAGATGCCTTTTAATGTCACCAGGAGACTTTGATACAGCGTGAGACAACTCTTAGCTCCCCAGAGAACTCTTCCCCATGGCTGCTCCACCTACTTTGCAGATGTCATCAGTAAAGGGGCTAGGTGTACCTCACTCACCCATGACAGCCAGAACTAACTCAGCAGACTTGCATGGGTAAGCAGAAAGTCTATAGTTAATAGGAGGCTTTGTAATGTGAGGTCTTGCCCTTCATCAACTATGTAAAATTAGTTCTTGTCTCAGTCCCATCTAGACAGCCAGAGGTTTCCACACTATGCACTGAGCCCTAGACTGAAGCAGAGAAATCTCTCAGACAGTTTTATGCTTACTAGGCATTTTTGTCTGAGATAGTCTCCTGAGCTGGTTATTCTAACAGACAACACCAAGAATTGGTAGCTCTGAGCCTAGCAGGCAAGAGTTATGGAAAAGCTTCAGAGTGCCCATGAGGAGAGTGGAGAGCTGTGGAAATCAGAGAGATGTTGAGTATGGAAAGCTATGGAGAGCCCCTGGGAACTGCCCCCTCCAGCCACTGGAACAGCTCCTGGGAGATGCTGGGAGAGCTCATTCCAGCTGCTGAGGTACTGCCAAGAGCATAGGAGAGCATTAAGACCAGATGCCAGGATATGAGCACCTGGTGTTCAGGGAACAGGGCTACACAAAGGACCAGGAGCCAATGGCATGCAAAGCTGAGAGCAGTTGGTACCCAAAGCTCCAGGTTGGTATTTGCCAAAAGGCTGTTCGCCTATTCTTCATTTCTATTCAAGTGGATCAAATGAGCTCTCTACTGATTATGCATTATTGTAAGATTAAAATCAATGAATATTTCAGCATATTTACCCATGACTTCCTGCCATTGTGGGCATATAGACAGTTGAACAACCTTCCATTTTCCTTACAGAGAACTTTCCAAAATAAACTTGAGTTTAGAGAACCTGAAGATTCCTCAAAAGATTTAAGCATTGCAGAAATTTTGTTTTGTCTTGTGTTTAAATACCAGTCAGATGTGATCTGGGGAATATATATATATATATATATATATATATATATATATATATATATATATATATATATATATATATATGTAGTTTTTAAGATATACATGAAAATGGCAAGTAAACAATCTTATATGAGGTCCCAAGATAGGATTTCTAATGAGAAAAAATAAGTTTATAACATTTTGAATGGATAGCCAAGGTTCTTTTATTTTTAACCAGTGTTCTTGAAGGGCATAATATTTATTCATTAATGAAAACAAGAACTGTATGTGTGAGAAGACATATAAAGAATATTAATATTGTACATTTTGGGACATTGGAAGTACAGAAGCCACAAAGGAAAGATTTGTGTTCCTGAAATTCAAATATTCCACTGAAAATATAAAATGCACTGGTAGAAGGAGTTGGTAATTAGGTGAAAACCAAGTCAAGAAACAACATAAGTAATAGCCATAAAAGATCTGAAAATCTGAACCCATCTCTCATGCTGGAGACAAGCCTATTCCTCATTTTGTGAAGATGTACATCTACAACAACATTTGTAGAATGATTGTAGTTTACTCATCTTTCGCCTGTCTTTTCTTGAAATGTATCTTCAATTTATCCTATTTGGCAGCTAGTGAGGATGAAAAAATTACAATTATGTAAGCACACTGGAGATCAAACCCTAATATTCATGATTTTAGTATTTATATGAAAGAGAGAGAGAAAGAGAAAGAGAGAGAGAATGTCTTAGAGTGTATGTGGAATTTAGAGAATGATATTGGACATGATTTTTGAATTCTAACTTTTTTGAGACAGGGTCTCTTGTATGACTCAGAACAAACCCAATTCTCTTTCACTCAGAAGGCGAGACTGAGTTTATCTTGAGTTCTGACTAGGTCTCTAGGGTTTGGGAACAAAAGGGCAGAAATGAGTCACTTTCTTAGAGAGTGGCTGGTGGCCTGGGTAGAAGAGAGGAGAGACCTTCATACAGTTCAGGAAAAGGTGAAACTTGTGTCCACGACTGTGATTGATGGATTACAGAGACCAAGCTGTTTGCCTCTCAGATTGCTTCTCAGGGCCCCTTGAGGAAGGAGAACAAATGACTGGAGAGAACTGGACCCACATGTGAAGAGGTAGCAGCAGCTTACAGTCAAGGCACAAAAATGGATGTGTGTCTAGATAACCATGTGAGAAGTCAGGAGAGCACCAGCCCCGGGGCACCTGCATCTCACTGGGTCTGAACTCTGATGATAGTAAGCTAATTAGAATTGAATTTCTGTCACCTGTATAAACTGACAATGCTAAAATAATCACCATTATCATGAGTCATTTCTGTAATTAGTTCTCAAAATGCAAATATATTCAGTCCTTTTACTGACCAAGATAGCCTTAACTGTTTCTTTAGCTTAAGAAAACTTTAGACAGCCTTCTTCCTGATCTCCCAACTCTTAGAACATTTACTTAGGGAAACATAATTATTCATTCCTTTCTTGTCCTTTTGAGATGTAAACATTCTGTAACCTAAGATGACTGTCTTTCTCAAGAACCTGAGATGCTTCTCTTTGAAATACAATTATGAGGAGAGTATCTTGTCTCCCAGTCTCCAGGTGAGGATAGGAGTTCAAGATCATATATATATATATATATATATATATATATATATATATATATATATATATATATATATATATATATATATATATATGTCTGTCAGCCAACAGAGATACCCAATCCACAGTGACCTACCTCCTACTTCAAGTCATTAACTTCATTAAGCTTTTGTTTAGCCATCCATGAAATGGGAGCCATAAAGATTTTTGAGACTCTTATAGAGGAAGAAAACATTGTAAATATAAAGACACTATACCTTTATAGTGATATTAAAGAAAGATTTGCAAATATAAAAAATGGATATGTCAGAGGCACTATAAACAAAGATTAATTTAAAATGCTAAAATGTGGTGGATGTTATCTAGAACACATGATGTGCTATGTATCAATGTTACTTAAGTAGAAGTTATTTTAGAGATTACAATTGATTTATAGATGTACAAAAAATGAAAAATATTTCTACATCATAAAGAATCAGTTTAATTGCCCTGTAAAATGGGTGTGAGTAACTGTTCTACATTGACATGGAAATTTATGTATATTTAAACTAATGGTAATTTATAATTTAGCACACATAAACTGTAACATTGCTTTAAGGTCTTGAGACCATTGTACGTTATGTAGATCATATTCATTATTATAACAAGGGGAAATGTATACCTTGAAAACAAAAATAAGTAATGGAAATATAAGTTTCATACTATATAGCTTAGATTTGAATGCTGAACTTTGTTTTTCATTTTCCTTGTATATAGGTATTAAGTAAGAAACATGGATATGTATGAGGTTGAACTAATATTTGATTTGATTTTTCTAATAATGGACATTGGTGTGGTTTGATTCATCCCCACTCTGATATAGTTCTCTTCATGATAACATCAGAAACCTGGACAAGCCAGCATGACCTCAAATTGGACACTGTCTGAGAAAGACAGTTAACTTGTTCACCCAAGTACTGCATTAATACTAATAATTTTAAAAGCATTCTTATCTCTCCACAGCATTAGAACTAAAGCATTCATAAATGAATAAATACCACAGGTAAGAATTTTTTTGGGTAAAATGTCTCTAGATTTGCTAGTTTTCTTAAATGACAGTAATTGTACTCAATCAGCTCTTTTCAACAGCTAATCTTTCTTGCAACTTGTGTTAAGCTAGTTCAGTAAAGGGGTTCTTGGTGTCTGATGGTAAAACTGTTGAATATCTATACTGGTGTGCCTCTGAGGGAATATTAGGATATGGAAGTGGACTACCCTTGTATTTGCTTCTCACTGCTATGAGGGGAATACGCCAACTTTGCCATCTGTTTAGGGCCCAACTGACCCAAAGCAATGGCTAAGAAACAGCAGTTTGAAATATCTGAAAATATACACCAACATAAACCCTGCTCCTTTCTAATTGATGATTTTAAGTATCTTGTCCTACTGCCAGAAAAAAAATTGTGTGCAGCTATTTCTATGTTACATAATGAAACACTCAGTTCATTGTGAGGGAGCACACAGAATAGGCTTCACCTCCCCGAGCAAACTCTCACTGAAATTGTGTCTTTCACTAACTACTGGCATGAACATAGGCAACTTATTTTATCCTCTGATTTTTCCTTTAAAACTGTAGATCATCAGAACCATCAACAAATATTTTTTTTATTTCCATTGTTAGATAAGGATTCACTGTCAGCATTTCTGTGAAAATAAGGCTAGTTAGATTGTGTGAGTTGGGAACACTTACCTTTGACTTTGAACAGCAGCATTCCTTGAGCAGGGTCTCTATAATGAATTTTAAAAAGTAGGGACTGGAGAGATTGCTCAGTGGTTAAGACACTTGTTATTAGGCAAAGCCTAATAACCTGGGTTTGATTCCCAGTACCCACCTAAAGCCAGATACGCAAAGTGGCACATGCATCTGGAGTTCATTGGCAGTTTTTAGAGGCCCTGGTGCTCTCATTTCTTTCTCTCTCAGTCTGTCAGTCTGTCTGGACTTTCTCTCTCTCTCTCTCTCTCTCTCTCTCTCTCTCTCTCTCTCTCTCTCTTTCTCTCTCTCTCTTTGATTGCAAATAAATAAATAAATAGATTTAAAAAGTCTATAAAAAGTGAAAGTAAGCTGAGAACGCAGATTCATCTCTTTCTGCTTTATATCTGTGGACTGACTGACCTTCTGTCTCAAGAACTTAATACCAACCAAGCCTTCTCTGCATTGGTGGACTATAACCTTGAAATGTAAACTGAAATAATTGAGTTCTTCCTTAAGTTGCTTCTGGTCAGCAATTCGTGGGCAACAATGAGAAAGTAACTAATACAGACGACATGGACATTTACCAGCAACTCTCCAAAGTCATGTACATGGGAAATCTTTGCATTATTTGTATTATTGTCAATACCATTCCTAGATATCTTATGTCATTTTATGTACAGATCTTTTGGCTTTTTGTTAAATGCACTCATAAATGTTTTAATTTATGGATGATAGTGTAAATTGAATGGTTCCAGACAGATTATTGTTAATGTAAACTAAATTCATTGGCATGTTTGTTGTGAATCCTCCATATATACTAATTTTGTTTAATAATTCTAATAGATCATTTTAACTAGAGCTCTCTGAGGATTGTTATGTATAAGATGAGGTCTAGAAAGACAATTTTTGTATTTGTTTCTCTAGTGCTATGATGTTAGAAGTGGCAAAAAAAGGCATACTTACTTTTTACCTGATTTTTGAAGATGAGTTTGCTGATTGTCAACACTGTCTATGATGGTAACTTTGGCTAATCATTTAAAATCATTATTATGCAATATTGATCTTGGCAATGATTTTTTGGGGGGTATGGCATTAAAATCACAGGTTGTAAAGCAAAAATAAACAAGTTAGATTAAAGTGAAAAACTTCTGAATGAAAAATAAAGAAAAGAAGCCCACACAATTAGAATTTTTACAAACGAAACATATAATAAGGGGTTAATATTGAGAACCTATAAGAGATTCATACAACTCAGAAAGAGGCAAGAAAGAAAAAGAAAGAAAAGAAAAACAGAAGAAAATAAGGAAAAAAACAAAGAAAGATGGAAGCCACATGAAGGAAGGAAGGAGAGAAAAAGAAATTAGGGAGGGAGAAAGGAAAATTGCTTCATTTTAAAATTGGACAAATGTCCTGAATAGACCTTCACTCAAAGATGCAGAGATAGTTGATGGATATATGGATAATGGTTTCACAACCATCATAGAAATTGAAGTCAAACCAAAAGGGAAACATAGACTCACATATGTGAGAAGGGCTTTTGTCATGGTGACAAGATGTAGTAATCACTGAAAACTCTGGAGAGACGGGAATTCTAGTTCACTGCTGGTTGGTCCTCCTCATCTGCAGAGAATATATTCCAAAATTCCCAATGGATGCTGAGATCATGCATTGTAGTGAGTCCTACATATAGTATGTTTTTCCTTATATACATACAATAAAATTCATTTACAAAGTAAGCATATTAGCAAATTTATAGCAATAAAATAATAAAAAAGTAAAATATAACAATACACTTTAGTAAAAATTTTAAAGTCTCTCTTTTTCAAAATAAATTTTCTAACTATATTCACCATTCTTGGGATATGGTGACACAATACCTGATAGCTTCTCATTGGCCTATCTCATCCACCATCCTTACTGCTGTTGCACTTCTGGCCTTGAACTTAAAATAATGAAGAGTGCTTTAGCATGGACAGTTGGTCTGGTAATTGGGAAGGCCACTAAATGGGTGAGTAGAATACAGAGTGGGTATGCTGACAAACCAATGATGAGTGTACTTGATAAAGTGGATCCCAATCCACAGGAGGACTTGCAATTTAAATTTACACATTTTTTTCTCAAATTTTAAATTCAATATTCTGGTGCCATGTTTGATCAGTGGAAATGAAACCATGACAGATAAAACCATGGATGAAAGGACCTTGTATACTGTGTCATAAAAACAAAATGTGGATTCCTTAAAAGACTTAATTGAAATAGAATTTAATCCAGCTATCTACTTCTATATCACATTGTTTCTCATTACAGGGGTAAACTCCCAATCAGAATCAATTTATGGTTGGAAGGAGTTTCAGCTCACAGAAGATAGAGGCCATCTTGGCCAGAAAAGCATGGCATGGTAAAGCAGAAATCAAATCCTTATATCAGTATGAAGAATGTTGAAATCTAGAAAGATAAAGAGCAGCAAGTGAGCACACATTGAGAAAACTTCAAGACCTGCCTTTAGTGAAACACTTACCCCAGCAAGGCTCCATGTGCTCGTTTCCACAACCTTCTTGAATAACACCAACTGGGAATTTAGGATTCAAGCACATGAGCCTATGAGAGACATTTTACATTTAAAGCACCATAGTGTCAATCTAAAGCAAATGAAATAGTACAATAAAATGCCATATGCTCTATAGTTTTTGGTAGCCTCACTTACAAAGATAAGATCTACAAATGCTCTACACATCCATTGTTGTGTAGCAGATTCCGACAACTTGAAGAGAGGAAGGAGGCTTTGATTGAGAAAGACAAGTCTGGAACCTGGAAGGTCACCCAACCACTCCCCAAGGTCATGTTAATCAGAAACTTAAGCATTTCTTCCTGGGTAGGGGGTGGGGAGGAGAGCAAAAAGCAAGCCCCAGAGACTTGGAAAGTCAACAAGTCTGGGAAAGGGTTGGAAGGCCCTGCTCTAAGGCTGTATAAAGGGGAAACAACTGCTTGGAGAGACTCTGAGCTGTCTGCAAGGGGTGTGGTGTGCTGGACTCTCTGGCCAGCTGTGCTGCCTGCAGGATGTCCAGTGAGTTCCAAGGACGCAGCTTCTGTGAGTCCTCGCCTTTGCTGAGGTGGGCTTCCTGGTGATGCAGCCTGCCTTTAAGGTGAAGCAGCTATGGCGAGGTCGTCATCAAGGATGGGATGAAGCTGATCATGAAATAAGAGACAAGAATGAATCATGGTGTGGCCAACTTGGTGACCTCAGTTGTTCCTGTAAGCAACTGCTCAGCCTAAGTAATCCCTGTAAACTCATTAGTTTGTTAAAATTGGTTTTGGTATAATCATCCTTTGGTTCATTGTCTGTGTCTCAACTGGGGTGAAGATATGTGATTGGGTTGTTACCCCAGAAAAAAGGTTTCCTGCTATAGCCATGGATGGGAAATGGGTGATAATTCATAGAAATGCACATACATACACGCTTGCATGAATAAAAGAATCTTGTTTAGCTATAAAAGGATGAAAATATTGTCATTTGGAATATAATGAGCCCAGAGGACAGCATGCTCAAAATGGGAAAAAAAAGTTACATCACACACCATAGAAAGATTTTCTGATCCCATTTATATTTGGAGCCTAAAGGGGTTGAACTCATAGAAGCAGAGAATATACAAGTGGTAGGGGCTGTGGTGAGGAGAACAACATACTTGTCATAACTTGGTCAAAAGTTAGAAATTTTAATTATAAGAACACATTCAGGGTAGAAAATGCATAGCATGAGAAATAATGGGATAATTTGATCCTGAAAATCATAATTAATTTTACACATATAGCAAATCATGATGCATGCATTTAATATATAAAATATTTTGATTAATATTAGAAAAGATAAATTAAAATAATTTTCATTTATTAGTAAATTAGGAATCACATGTTACAGTTCTTTATGTAACAAAAATAAATCATTCTTATATTTTTCCATGACTTCTCAGTCATAGCACTATGTACTATTTTTGATACATTTGCTTAATTTTAAATAAGTTTACAAGAATGAATATTCTATCAAATCAACACTAATTGCCTCACAATATAATCCAATGACCTCATTTTACTTGTATTGTTAGAGGAGTTAATTAGACCTGCACAGTCACCAGCTAAATATATTGGTTTATGCAACAGTAAATTCAGTTTCCTCTATAAACATATCTCTTCACGATGAGTAGAGAGGCAAAAAATAGAGGATATCAATTAAGTCTAATTACATGCTCTCATTTTAATAGGAAACATGATGTCATTAATTTATGTAAATAAATATAAATAGTTGTGCATACATGATACAAAAATATATATCATTTGCATGATAATTATAATACAATGTATGTTTATATACAACACCATTATACACAAAAATTTGTATGTTCATATGCTTACACATGAGTATATATATATTTATATAAATGTGTATATATACACATATACATATATATATATATATATATATATATATATATATATATATATGATTTCATCTCATCTAAAATGAATTTCTGATAGTAACATGTCAATTACACATCAGATTTATATCACAACTTATTTGGACCAAAATCATCAGGGAAGGGCTTTTCTCCAAATTGTGCATCCTGTAATTGTCCCTTGCTATTTCAGGAATTTGTCTAGGTGTGCTTTAGTCTGATTTGTACTGCTCCAACAAAAGACACACTGAGTCATTTACAAGCCGTAGGTATTCATTTGACTTATGTCTTGAAAGGTAGGAAATTCCAATATCATGGGTCTGCATCTGGTGAGGGTGCATTTCAAAGTGAGGGTCTATTTCAAAGCTCAGGGTATAACATTACAAGAGGTCACATCACAGAGATGTGAGGACTAAATTCATGTCATAAAGACCTCCATATTATGATAACAGTTGAGCGGCATGCCTTCAAACCTCATCACACAGGTTGTGGGGCTCAGTGGTATAGTGCTAGTTCAGCACCATCTTCTGCTATTTATATCCAAACAAAACAAAACAAAACAAGAACCACTTCTCCACATGGTCACATTTGGGATTAAATTTTTACCACATAAACTTTGAGAGACATGTTCAAAGCATAGTAAGTTGTGGAGCGTTTGAGGTGCTCTGTTTGTTTTTTAATCAAATGGTTTCCCTATAGTTTTGTTAAACTGTATTCTTCAAATTTGTGTCATTAGATTACTGAAAACTTGGTGTTTTATTTTGTGCCTAAAATGTCCATCAAGACTCAACTTATGGGCTATTGGGAAATGGTGGGAACTTCAGGTTGTTGGACCTAGTTAGAGGAAGTAGGTCATTGGGTATGAGTGGCCCTGAAGGGTATATTGTTAACTTGTATATTGTTAACATCCTTCTCTGCCTCCTTCTCTTCCTTTCTTCTTATGTCCCTCTCTTTTCAGACACCATGAACTACCCTGCTTTCCTCCACCAAACCTTTCTCTTTTATGCTCTTCATTACCACAGGCTCAGAAAAATAAAAAAAAAGGAACCAAATTTCCATCAATTAAAACCTCTAAAGATAAGCAACCAAAATAAATTTTTCCTCCTGTATGTTGTTTTTCTCAGGTATGTTTTCACAGTGATGGAAAGCTAAGTAATACTAAGTGTATGAGAAGGAATTGTGTCTTCTGCTTCCTGAACCCAGGCCATAACTCACTCTCTTTAGGTCTTGATAAAGTTATGACATATCTTAAAGTCCAACAGTTTTTGTTTGTGGAAGACTAACAAATGCACTTTATTTGATTTATGTAGTAGTGTATGGTTTATTGGAGAAGTTACTTTTGAATTGCAAAAGAGGGAATCATGTTGAGATTAAGTTGAATAAAAGTAGTGCAACAAATATAAAGAATTCACTGTTTGATTTCACTGTTTTAGAGAGAAAACTATTTCCTAGCGTTCTGGGAACATTGTTTGCACGTTAACAATAAATATGGAAATTTAAAATCACAAAGTGTTCACAAAACAACGTGATTTTTATATAGGGAATTTTACTGCACCATTTTTAAAATCAGATTCTCATCATTGTACTTTTAAAATATGCCTCAAAATTTGTTTTCCTTCAATTTAAACTGATTGTTATTTTAATTATTCCATATCAGAGAGATAGTATTCTAATCATTTTCACCACTCAATTGAACAAGATGAACATCTGGGAATCTATGTTGAATCACAAGCTTGTTGAGGAGTGAAGCCTTGCAAATGATAGCATACACACACTCATGTCTACTTCCAGCTTAAAACCAATGTCTTGTATTTCAGTGACAATATAGAAGTAAGTGTGATGGTTAGTTTTAGGGGTTAACTTCAGAGGAAAGGGGTATTTATTTATTTATTTTTTTTAAATATTTTATTTATTCATTTTCAAGCAGAGAGATACAGAGAGAGAGAGCACCAGGGCCACCATCTTGTGGGTCTGGCCCATGTGGGTACTGGGGAATTGAACCAGGGGCCTTAGGCACTAGAGGCAAGTGTCTTAACCACTGAGCCATCTCTCCAGCCCGTATTTATTTTGATAGCTCATAAAATATCATGTCTGAGTCTATCTGTGTAGGTGTTTATGGAGATTAGATTACTGTGGGTCCACTCAGTCTTTCCAGGAAGAATACTCCCATCATTCTAAGATCCCTTTCCAAACACATTTATGAAAGTGGAGTCAGTACTGTGGTCCAATATTCAAGTAATTACAAGCATATGACTGGCAACTGTGCATTACAATTTTGATGGAAGTTTCAAGGAACTTAAATGTGATCATGTACAATAAAGGTAATTCATATATAAGACAAGTTGTTAGTGAACAGAAGTGAAGAGAAAAATTCAATTAAAATATAATACTGGGGAAATATTTCTAGGGGAAAAGATAAGAATTGATCCTTGGAGGTAAGATTTAGGCAAGATGTAATGTAGCTATCCAGGTTTAAAATGAGGGATAAAACTTGAGAGTTTTTGCTCAGTATGTATGTGCTGCTTTTCAATGCTTTGTAGACCACTCAAATCTGTGATAAATATACGCTTGCCTTTGTTATGTGGATAAATAGAATTTAATTATTCAGACCAACCTTCCTTTACTCTCCCTAGACATTCATTTCTCTTTTTCTCCAAAAAGTCGCCCTCCTTCAAGCACCTTTGGCATCTAGAAATACAGCAACTTGCTGGGATTCAGAAATGCTGAGTACCTGCCTCTCTGAACCAAGCCAAGGAACAGAGTCTGTACTCTTGGAAGTTTATGCTGGACAATGAGATAGCATCATGATTAGTCACTCTCCAAGACGAAATCTACAGCTCATAACGCTCTGGGGTCCTGGATGGAAAAGGGAAAATCAAACTGACCCAGGAGAAATGACCACTCTAATGTTCTCATTTCTGAAGTCTAGCTACCAAATTGTTCTCAGGGTCCTTTTTTCATTATTGAGTTCCTGTTCTGAATATATAGGCTCAAGTTTTCTTTGATGCAACCATTTTTATCAAAGTTATAACATATTTTCTAAGTTAGTAATGATAGCATAGGTAACAAAAGGTCCAGGTTTTGAGATTCTGGCAAGAGAGGAACCACCATAGTCATACCGTGGAGGATCCATATGGAACCCTGCAGAGAATGACGGGAGGAAGGAGGGACCCGGAGCCACAGACATTCAACCTACACAGGATAAGCCAGTGAGACAGAAACCAACAATCTTTGACACAAAGACCCCTAAACTCACAATCTTAAAGCAGCCTTAATACTCATCCACCACGACTCAGGGAACTATGCAGAAGAGGGGGGCCAAAAGATTGTAAGAGCCGTGGTGGGGGAGACTATCCAGAGGCAAGGCACCCTACAGCAACAACACACTTGAGCCAGGAGGTCCGGGCTGAGTACTAGGCTATCCAGGGCCCCCTGCCAGATGATACACGGAGGAGGATATCCAGCTGATTGGGGAATTGGGAATAACAAGTCATTGTTTGCCCACTGAATAATGTAACAAATTATGGACAATAAATATATATTTAAGATAAAAAAATAAATTAAAAAAAGGTCCAGGTTTTAGTCTAATCTATGCAATGTCATAAAGCAGCTATGTTTGAATCAGAAGAAACCCAGTGTGGCCAATACAACCTCAGGGCTGTGTGTGTGTGTGTGTGTGTGTGTGGTCTGTGTGTCTGTGTGTGTCTGTGTCTGTATACGCACATTTGTGTCCCTCACAAAGCAACATTCATAATCATAAGCAGAAACAAAGCCTTTACTTATCAATATGGTTTAAAGTTTCCCTCTATTACCAAATGCCATGTTATGTTTTGAACCGACATAAAATATCCATGGACGTTTGCAAAGAAAATTTGCTGGTGATGACATAAACGAAAATACAGAAGCTAGAGATGTCTGGTTAAGGACAAAGGGGAGAGCCAAGGAGGACGAGAGTTTATTTTCTTAGCGCTTCACTTCTGCATCTTCTGTTTGCAAAACAACTAAATGGCTTCCAGGCTTATTACACCTTCTTATATTTCCACTGTCTTGGGACACCAAATAATTTTTCCCAGGGAAAAAATATTAATTGGTATGTACAAATTGTATTGCCCAAGCAAATGAAGCTGTAACACAAATGCTCACATGGGGAAAAGCAGCGCTTGAACAGGGCAGGTTCAGCTTTAAGGTCTGCAGAAGCTTGGCTCGACCCATAGAGGGAGCTGTTTCCTCTGCCAGGTCTGGGCTTCTGAGGAAGTTGTCCACAAATTACCAAAAAAACAAAGACCTTCTTTCCTCTAACTCTTAAGAAGATAGCCTCTTGGTGAAAGAAGGTTCTTCTGCAAATTTTATATGTATCCTGAAAAATTTGATCTTCCTTGGGAATTTTCAAAAGCCTTTCAAGACACAGTTGGCCACTCTGTTCTCTAAGCTCTTTTATTATTTTCCATACACTATCATAAAAGTATTTAATAAATTCTAGGCTAACTATGATTGTAGGACTGTTTCGGATAAACTAAGGCTTGTGTGACAAACGTTTCCCTTTCTCATTAATTCTTGTGTTCTTAGCACATAGGATTGCTATGTGTGTTCAATGAAGGAATAAGAAGACAAGGGAAGAAAACAATTGATGGATTTTTAGCTCACTAGAAGATAGTTGATGTGTCATATTTATATTGTGTCAAGTCTTGAGGTACATTTTGCAAAATTCCTTCCCCATCCATTCCCCGATTTGGAAAGCAAGTTAGCTAGGAGCAGCCATTTTGTCTGTACTTGAGCTCAGAACTAATACCTTGGTGTTGTTTCTCTTCCTGTAGGTTGTGCCTTGTTTGCTTATCCCATTGGCTTGGGACTTCTGGTCTGCAGATTCCTCAGTTGCTTTTAGCTCACCACCTTCAACTTATTGATTTCTGGGTCAGGAACCATTTAATATCATTATGAAAGATGCCACCTTCTCCTCTAGAACACTGTGTCTCAGGAAGTAAAATTAAGAGCAAGAAGAAACTGACATATATTACATTGCACTGGGGGCACTTGACCAGTCTTATAAGCTCTTATTTCGTTTTTGCATATTCAAGTTTTGCCCACCCAACTCTAAATATTTCCCTTTCTCATACCGGACACAGAAATCCTCAGCTCGCAAGACTGTTAACTGACTTTCACTGTCGTTTATCAAAATACATGGCATGTAAACCATTTGTGTGGTGTATGTATGTGTGTGTATACATGTGTGTGTGTGATCCATATCTCATGTCTCCCTGTCATCAATTTTTCCTGTGCTAATCGTAAATGATTACAACTAAAAATCAGTGTATATATAGACTCTTTGACCATACTTTCAGTGTCATAGGATTTCACCAAAAGTACGAAAATCTTCTGTATCAGGGATTGGCAGCAAGCCTCTTGAAGAGAGGGAAATCTTGTTTTCGGACTTGCAATATGTGAAAGACTTAAGTGAGTTAGAATATAGTCAAGGGTCTATCATAGGGAAGGCACCTTATATTGACCTATATGTTACTTCAACTACTCAATGCAAACTGAATTTTGTCTCTACCCAATATCAAACACAAAGGATAAGTTAATGTTACAACTCCTAGTCCATCAGATTGTGAACTTATTTGGAAATTGGACCAATGCAAATATAATGAGTTAACATGACATCATACTAGAACAAAGTATACCCCTATAATCCAATATAACTTATATCCTGATAAGAAGACCAAGTGAACACAAATGCATAACCCAGGAGATTATTATGTCACAATGAGATCAGACATTTTATTTAAAGAAACTTCAACCCAAAAGTTGCTAAAAATTGCCAGTCAACCACTACAGACTAGAAAGCAGCAAATAAGAATTCTTCTAATATTTTCTTGTGTGTGTTGTCCTCTGAACACATGGATTTCACACTCCTGCTTTCCAGAAATGACATAAAAAATTATTTAGTTATACTCAACTGCTATGTGATATTTTTTTCTGCAACTAACCAAACGAATTACTTGACTAACAGAGGGAAAACTTTTAATTTCTGACAGAAAGCAGCAAGAGCCATTGACAACCTAATTCCCACAAGATATGGGATGATGGATGACATCCAGGCAGGAGATGAACCATCCCTGGCCTATCACATAGGGCCCAAACAAAACCTATGAGAAAGTGGGGAGATTAAGCAAGAGACCTATCACCACAGCAAGCCAGATAGCCCATGAGAGGAAAATGGCGACAGACACCAACGATACCCAACACAACCCAGGGCAAAGGTCTAGAGACACTTATGATCTGAACAATAAAGCAGACTTAAAATTCACCCACCACGACTCAGGGGACTGAGTGGAAGAGGGGGCTGAAAGATTGCAAGAGCCATAATGGGGGAGAATATCCAGAGACATTGGCCCCCTCAATAACAACACACAAAGGAGAAAAAAAAATGCTACCTCCTCTTGTGCAATTCATAATCCTCTACTCCATGGAGTGATCCGACATGCCCACCCATGGGTTGGATACAGAGAGAAGGGAAATGAGGGTACTATCACAAGATTTGGTCATACAAGGTATCTAATTATTGACAATAAAGATATTAAAAATATCTGATGAACTAAAAAATAATAAGACAAGGTGAGGACAATACGTTCAAATAAAGTCCAAAGGATTCATAGTGTGCAAATTATTGCACTTTATATGCAAATCTTGAAACAATTTCTAAAATGATGTTTTATCGCATGGTTTAATGACTAACTAACTAAGAAAGGTCAAATGATTTATTATTCTAGGAACTACAATGTGTTTTCCTGACTTTAAAGTTGACATTATTTACTACAGACCACCCCTGATCCCTTTGACACATCAGTTAGTCAAGAGTTTGCATAAACATATTGTAATTGTAACCCTTCTTTGGTTACCATGTACATGCAACATGTAGCAGTGACTTTCTCACTTCTGGGATATAATCCATGACAGGTAACGGTTTATGAAAGGACAAAGGGTTATTTTGGCTTGCAGTTCCAGAGACTAGAGTCTGTCTTGACAGGGAAAGCATGATAAGGAGCAAGACATATATGCCACATTGTCACATCAGCAGTGAGAAAAGGAAGGAGAAAGAGAAAGAATGCCAAGAAGAGCCATGCTTTAACACTTCTAGGTTGTTTCCCAGTGACATCTTTCCTCCATCAAGACTGCACCTCTGAAAGTTACTCAACCTTCCAGAACAGCACCACCTTGTCTCTAACCAAGTGTTCAAACACATGTCTATGGGAGGCATTTCTATCACAGATCTGTATATTTTTACCTTAAGGGCCTGATGTTGAAATTAAGATATTGGGACTCATACAGGTTAATGTCAGAGGAGTAGGACTTCAGAAATGGAATGTTTTTCCTTTGTGTAACTATTAGACTTGCTTTAGTTATGTATGTATGTATGTATGTATGTATGTATGTATGTATGTATATTTGTATGTATGTATATACATATATAGCAGGCACAAGGTATCTGTATCCAGACAGAAGATAGAAAACCAGTAACACAGGAGGCCCATAAACAGAATTTAGGTTTTAATGTTTGGGTCAGAGATGTATGTATACATTTATGTAGTTTGTATGTATACACATGGACATATATGTATATATGCACATATACATATATGTGCATATATATGTATATGTATACACACATACTCATATGCCATTAAGTAGTGATAAATTAATCCAATTGGCAGGGATTGTTCATTATTCAACATTGAATTTAAATGTCATTACTAAAACAATCTGTTGTTCATGATGTACTTTAAAAATAATAACTTGTGTTAGTTCTGAAACAGTCTATTGAACAGGGCAATTTGAGGTTATATATATGAAATTTTTGTTGGTATAGTATGAGAATATCTAAACAAGTCATGGTTTTGAATCCTATATGGACTCTCAACCAATTGATTTCAATATTGTAAGGTTCACTGTAAGGAAATTTAGACAGAAGTTACACTGGACTCCAGTATGCTCAGGCAAGGATTGTTTTATTCAGCAACGAGTGGAGAGTGGACATCTGAAGTCATGTCCTCAAGTGGAGAATAGAAAGACAGTCTGAAGTCATGTAAATCTTTTTGGAGGTTATTTAAAGACAGTAGATAAAGTTTTCCTGGGCCTGGGCCTCCTTAGGTGACTGTCTATTGAGAGACAATAGGTGACCATATAAATGCTGATTGATCTGGGTGCAGAACTCTTTTCAAAAGGTGCTTATCAGAGATAGGATCGTTCAGATATGTAAAACGTTCTCTCAGGAGCTTTGAAGTCTTATCTTGGGTAAGATCCTGTGTAAAAACATTTTCCCAGGCTCAGGGAAAGCTGTATTTCCCTTCATTCACAATCTGCTGAGAAAGTCCAACTTTTCTTCCACTGACTCTACTTTAAAATACTTGAAGATTGAAGATTTTATTTCTGCCATTTTCTGTCAGATACAGATGCTATCTGGGAACCTTGGACATAGTAAAAGTGTGAAATGGTCCCTGGGTTGGGCTTGTCTCCGGGTCAGGGCTATGGTCACACAGCTTGTGTCTTCAGTGAGGATTTTTTCTTAAGTAAATCAGGAATCTAAAAGTGGGAGTTTAACAGAAAGTCAGGTCTCAGCTGGGGATGAGAGGCAGGGCAAGTTTAACTCTGCTGTATCTGAACCTTTGTAGGCTTCCTTGTGCGGGTTAGTGGACGGGATGGTGATAAATCTGTGCACTCTGATATTTCACCTGCTGTGTGTGTTCAGGATGTCACAGTGTCTATTTCTTTCTCTCACAGTGGTCAAGAACACTAGTTCATACTCTCCTCATCTGGAAAATGGGGAACTGTTACCATGGCAGAACCAAGATCCTTGCTGAGGGTATCTGAGTTTAAATTGCAGAGTCTGGATTCAAAGCAAAACTGACACTCAAAAGTCGCTACTTTGTTTTATTCTATTCATGTTTTCTGCTTGTTCCCATTGTGACGGATCAGGCAGCTCCAGAGACACCCTTCCCTTAAGTGGGAGGTGTCTAGCTAGAGCTACAACCTAGGGGCTAAAACTGATTGGTCAGGTATAGACCAATCAGCTGTCTCTCTGACTCACCTGAGTGAATTTTAATTCCCAAGGACCTTTGTCTTAGCCCTCTCTCTCTCACATGGCAAGCTAGCAGAAGGACCTCTGAATCTCCTGGCCTTAGAAAGGTAAGGCCTACTCCATCGCAGCTAATGGCTGGGGTTGGGTGAAGGCTCCAGATTGTTTTCCTCATGAACCTCTCCTTCTCATGATGGGAGCCCTCTCTTATCTTTTCTTCTTCTGCTTGCTTGTTTAGCTGAACAGCATAAATTCTGTTAAACTCTCCACGTTTTTCTCCCCACACTGGTGGCTGGAGAACTCCGTAACTCCCCATGTTCCCTTAAATAATAAAGTCTCCCACTATGCCTTTCTATGATTTTAAGCCTTTAACTTTGTAGATAAGAACTCGGATATTCTTTAAACTTTAGGGTGCATTGGAATTTTTGCTGGGCGTTATCTAAATTCTAACCCCCAGCTCATCCCGTTACACCATCACAGAGAAATATTGTCTCAGATTGGGATCTATGAGGGAGGGAAGATGTGAAGCTGAGAAAGACACAGTGACCCATGTTCAGATGGGGACTGTGGGCTAGAGGGAAGGTGAAGGCAAGGTGAACAGAAGCTAGGGTCAGGGGTGGACAGGCTTGATTTACATTTGCCTCAGGCTGCCTCAGAGAAGCATGAGCTCTGCCCACTGTGGTCATGACACCACTTCTCAGGCACTAAGTGGCTGAGGCGTCACAAGTCAGGGTGGCGTCAAAGAGCACACAGTCAGCAGATGTAGAGACACAGGCAAGAAGAATTATTTTCTTCCTGTTAAGAGTAAACTTAAAAAAAAAAGAGTAAACTTAAATAATAATTGTGTATGTTTGTGGGGTTCGATCATGTTTTGTGGAAGAAAGATTGAATTCATCTGCCATGATATGAATGTCAGAAGGATTTTATCCACTGAGATGAGCTAGTGAGGAAGAATAGGATGGCATCAGGGGATTATTGGTCAATGTGATCAGACCATTGGTGTTTGCTAACTTGTTTATCAAACACAGGCTTCTATCTTCCTAGTGAGTGGGATAGAGTTCCATTCTGCCTAAAGACTACATTTCAACACAATGATTACTAGGTCTTTTATGTTTTTGTCAGTTTTGCTTAGTTCAAATATATCAAACCATTTCTAAAAACATAAGAGCTAGACACTTATACTGAAGGTGAAAAAAGCACAGGCAGAAGAATCAGCGTGTGAGACAGGGAATAGAAAAGATTCAGTAAAGGGTTATTGTTGGGAGGCATCAAGAAGTAGATGAGAGTGTTTGAGAAGGTGCTTTGTAATGAGGAAGATCTGCAGAAAGAACACACCAAATAGGCATCAATGGAACACTGTCAACATTTGGTTACATGGGACAGGAAGGGAACAGAATCAAACAAAGTTGTCACATTTCTTGTCTATGTTCAGAGGCAACTCTTTCTGTATGTGCTACACATTCTCATGCTAGTCTATCTTCACTTTTACTATCACATGTCTTTATGAGAAGTCTTTCATTGGCTTGTATTTCTAATAAAATGCACATTCATGTAGAAAAGATACGAACATTACTGGGTTATTTAAAATAATTATAAATATTTAAATAACTTGACCTATAAGTGAGAGATAATTTTTTTGATTCATAATAATTTAATGAAAGGGTAAGACTCAAGGCCTGAACATATTATACTCTTCATTATTACAACTAATTTTTAAAATCCAGACATTCAATGGGTCTTCTTTGCTATGGGTGGATTAAGGGTAGAAGAGAGCTGGGTGTGGTGGCACACACGTTTAAGAGGTAGGAGAATTGCTGTGAGTTTGAGGCCAGCCTGTGACTACAGAATGAGTTCTAGGACAGGCTGGGCTATAGTGTAAAAACAAAAGAATCTGGGGCAGAGAAAAGCTATTTCACACTAAGATGTTCTAATGTCAGTTCATGAAAATCAATTGAATATTGATCCTCTATGCTGCCCAGAAAGATGCCACTGAAGAGACCAGGCTATAATCCAGTTCCCCACCAGAATAAAAATGATGGTTCCTTTTAAGGATTCCTGAATTATTTGACTAATATTTAGGGATATAATTAATACTTTTAAGCACTAAGGTGATATCCAGAGCATCAACATATTCGCAATATAAAGCACAACCATTAAGAACTCAAAGAAAGTGCATAATGGAGTTTCCTTATTTTCCTGCTAGCAGAATAGTAAGAGAACTTAAATACTCTCAAATAATGCAAAACAATTGAAGAATTTCTTCTTTCCCCTCCTTTCTCCTTGTCCTTCCTCACTCCCTATCTCTGTCTTTACCTTCTTCCTCAGAATAGAACTTTCTGGAAATTCCCATATACACTGCATATCTTCCACTAACTCAGAAAGGTTAAATATTTTAATAATTGCATTTGAATTCAGGGATCTGGATTTTCTTGTAATGCCTCCTGATATAAAGTCTTTCACTTCTGTGTCAGCTGCTGAGAGAATGAGTGAAGTAACAATTGCATAGCATTTCACAGGGTGAATTCCACCTTGAAGACATCTGCTGGGGTTAGAGTTAGCCTCTGGTAGGTCTGTCCATTAAAAGAGGCCATTGTGTTGACTGGTGTCTTCAAATTAAGATCGTTCTCTATCATATTTATGGCAGTCAATCAATCTCTAGGTCTGGATAACACACAAACTTTCACAAGAGTTGTCAAAACAAGAGTTTCTTTTCATTTATCTTGAGTTTTAGCTTTTGTGGACTTTGCTGGTATCCACTTAACACAGAGTTAAATTTTAGGAAATCGTCTGTCTGGTCTCAGACCATATTTCATCTTGAAAGTGGTTCCCTTCCTCTCTTACCTGGCCTGTTGTAAAAATGAGGCAGTCTGATAGAGGTCCCCGGGGTATTTCTTGGTGTCAACTCTCCATATTTCGTTGTTGTTACTGCTAATGATCTCCTTTCTCTCTGCATTTCTCTTCCTTTGGTGAATAGGCTAGAGGACCAGGGTGACTGCAAAGCTGGAGGAAACTGAACTGAGAGTGCGCAAAGGCTGGAAGGCTCTCTTGGGCTGTAATCAAATAACTCCTTGGGGTAAATTCTATTACCTTGAAAATATTACATCGGAAGACAGATTTTGAAAAATGAGAATGCAATAAGAATTTGAGCAGTGAAGTGAACTTTAGGTAATACAGAACAATTAAAGGAAGGAGTAAACATCCCAGCAACCGGGGAGCCTATATTGCTGTCAGGAGGCAGGGCTATCCATCTTGGGATATTAAGCAGAAGTGTAAATACTGAAACATTCATGAATGCCAAGAAGCAGTATACAGCCTGGGGCTCTCATTTGAACGTGCACTGTGCCAATAGGATGAAAGGAGAAGTGGTACAGAATAAACTCAAGGGCAAGTTTGCATGCTGAAATCATTTCTTTCCGATGTAGGTAAAATTTCACTTATAATATGATAATACTAGAAAATACTAGTTAATTTATTCATATGTGCAGTTCGGTGTGAAACTATTGAGACCAGGCATAAACTGGATTTGGCATTTCTCAGAGTTCTCCCACTGAAATACAGGTACATGGCATTTTGCACATCAAGGATGGTCCTATTAGTGTTGAACACCTTGAAAGAAGTGAAGTGTTCCAGAAACACATGGCTAAAATTTCAGTAAAAGCTCATGGAGTTATGATATTTGCTTTCTCTGTTGTTTCTCTGTTAAAATCCATTTAAAATTCCATTGGAACTATAATTCCTTGGCTACAGTAAAGTCAGATGTGAAGCCTTATTCACAAAAGTGGGGGAGTTTAGATGTAGAAGCCCTTTTCCCCCAAATAAGTGAAGGGACAAAATATCCATAAGTATTTGGGGAGGAACCTAGTGTATTTGTTTATTTATTTTTTATCTCTTTTCCTCTAAAATATGACTGGTGCATGTGGATAAGATTAACAGATGCCTAAACATATGGCTGAGGATTGCAGTTACCACCTGGTTGTGGGCACAAAGCACCACAGCAAAAGCAGCTAGTGGGAAGAACAGAAAGATTCAATGGGGAAGCCCCATGATGAGCCGAGGCTGGACATCACCTCTGCCACGGAAGGTGGAACACTGTAGCAAGAGAGTGAGCCCAACTCTAGCCTGGGGGAACTGGCTATAACGCCCTCAAGTATGCTGTCATTACCACAAGTACTCCATGGGGGGGGGCTCCACCTGCCAAATAGCCATCAGCTGGGGATCAAGCATTCAGAATACACAAGTTTATGGGAGCACCTAATTCAAACTACCACACCTTGGATCCAATGTTTTTCTTTATCTGGTATTTCCTAAATGAGATCAACTTCTATGAAAAGTCTTCCAGGAAGATATGAAAAGATTCCAAAGTGTCCAGACACCTGACATGGGTATTGAACTGACCACCTCCACCCACATGGAAGAAATTCTCTATAAAACAAAACAAACAAACAAATGAAACAATCAGGGTCAACAGATGGGTATTCCCATTTCTGGAAGCTACTCCTCAGAAGGACCTCTGGCTTCTTTATTTTTTAAGCTCTGAAATAAAATATTTATAAACTCAACACTCTAAGGTCTATGGATTTCATTTGTCAAAATCCATAAGCAAAAAACCTGAAGAGTATTCACTCAGTGAAAGTTTTGTGCAAATGTGAGCATCCAGCACCTAACTCTTGATTTATGGCCCAATGAAAAGCTGCATTTTTCTCAAAGACATCCTAAACTCCCACATCTAAAGGAGACCCAGCAATACCAGAGAGGAAGGGCTAGTGACAGGGCAGCTTCTTACCTCCTTAGGCATGAGGTCATGTGTTCACTCACTTTCTGTTCACCTCTTCACTTTGTCTTTGTTAGGATTAAATTGAAGTAGCTTGCTTCTCTCCTTCATGTGAAGAGAAAAATTTGTACAAAGCAATGTAAGGTGACAGAGGACTGTGCAGAATTCCAGTGAAGCCAGTGATTAAATCCACCATTCACTGTGTTTTGGAAAAATGTACAAAGAACTTTCAAAGATTAGGCTTTTGTGGATACATTCCCTGGAATGATTTAAAAAAAAAGCTAACAGCATATTTATAAATAATATAGAAGTAGTACAAGCTGCTTTGTATTGATCTATTTTTTCAGGGGAGGGAACTCAACTTATCTCCAATGATTTTAATTACAGGTGAGACTATCAAGTTCATCATTAAATTATCACCAAATATTTTTAAACTCATACCTTTGCTAATGTCTATTGGAGAGAAGAACTCTAATTGCTTGATAAATTAAGAATCACTAAAGGATATTAGCAGTTTGAGCTGTGTGATTGAATGTATTTCCTTTGTGTGTGTGTGTGTGTGTGTGTGTGTGTGTGTGTATGTGTGAAAGGTTTCATGTGTATGTCAGGGTGAATACACACATGTGTATATGTGTGAATGTGAAGTGTCTTGGTTTGATCCAGGTGTCCCCCACAAACAAATGAATATGTTCTCAGAGATCAATCCTCAGCTGATGGCAGTTTGGGAATTAGCACCTCACTAGAGCTGTGTTGTTGGGGCAGGCTTATGGGGTTATTAGCTAGCTTCCCCTTGCCAGTGTTTGGCACACCTTCCTGCTGCTCTTTTCAGTTCTGTGGCAGAGGTGATGTCTACCCTCTGCTCATTCTAGCGTTCTCCCTGCCAGAATGGAGTCTCCCCTTGAGTCCATAAGCCTAATAAACCCATTCCTCCACAAGCTGCTTTTGTTTGGGTTCTTTCTGGGCAGCAACTAGAAAGCTGACTGCAACATGGATGTTAGAGGGTAATCTTGGATGTCATTCTTCAGGTGTCTCTTACCTTTGGTGAGATAGAGATGCTTATTGGTCTGAAACTCACAATAGGCCAATCTGACTGGTCCCTAGCCCCATTTGTAAGGAAAGTGGGACAGAAAGTACACCAGACCTGAGCTCAATCTGACAAGAGATTGCCTTTATTCAGCAATAGACTTCTCTGGAGTTTGAAGTCATGTCCACTGGGGGAAGCTTTTATGGGGGTATTTAAAGACTCTTGGTGTGATAGGGAATTTACAGATAAAGTTTTTCCTAGGTCTGACACTCCTTAGGCAGACAATAGGTGACCATACAAATGTTGATTGGGCTGGGTGTTAGGCTCTTTTCAAAAGGGACTTATCAGAGATAGGATTCTTCAGATGAGTAAATCATTCTTTCAAGTTCTTTAGGGTGTTATCAGAGATACCATCCTGTGTGAAACATTTTCCAGGCTCTCTGGGGAGTGTACAGGGAGCTGGATTTGTCCCTTCACCATTAATCCTCTTTCTCTGCCTGCCCAGGGTTGGAATTATAAGCACAACACCATTCTTGACTTTACTGTGTTGAATTTGGGGGATTGAACTCAGGGTCTCCTGCCCCTGCAAATGGAACTCCAGATGCATTCACCACTTTGTGCACCTGGCTTTATTTGGGCCCTGGGGAATTGAAACCAAGCTGTTATTCTTTACAAACAAGCGCCTTTAGCTGCCAAGCCATCTCATATTTTTTAATCCCAAATTTGAAGGGGATCTCTGAGGCCTGTGCCACTGGTCTATGCATTTGAGAACAATGCCATTGGTTGTCCTGGTGTCAGTAAATATACAAGGTCAAGTCAAAGTTGTCTTCTTCTAAACGTATTGTTATCTTCAAGCACTCTTCAGGCTGTGGTCAGATGTACTGATTGAAAGATGGAAGTTGTATAGAGTTGTAAAACTGCTTCAGCCAAAACACTGGCACAGAATTATTATTCTGCTTTTCTTAATTTAATGTCAGCTCTCCCTGCACTTTCCTGGGTGTCTTTGCTATTCTTCCATATCCACAAATCGTATCAAGATGCCTTTAGGTTATTGCTAATATATATCCAATCATACACCTAAGGTTTTTGAACTTAGATTTAATGAATCTTTTAATCTTAGCCTAGGACACTGCTGTGAATTTCACAGCAGCCTAACTTTCTCCTTTTTGTACTGCCTACAAAGGGATCTGGCAACTGGTGTTGCCGGCAGTTTCATGTTGCTAAGCAAACAACCAACCAAAAGCAGGTTATAGGAGGAAAGGGTTTATTTCAGGATTACAAATTCCAGGGTAACGCCATCAATAGTGGAAGAAGTATTAGAGCAAAAATGAGCGTGAGCTTACTGTCTTCCCAGTTATTCATTGTTACATTCTGCAGGCCACAGATGACCAGTCATATAGCATGAGGTGAGAAACTACCAGAGATTTGAAGTTTCAGTGAGACAAAGGAGCAACCGCTTTCAATGTGATAAGGAAGTTAGGGAGAAAGTGAGGCCGGAGAATACCTGGGGAGGATTATCTGAGCCTCTCCGGAACCCATTATAAATGTGGAAGTTTCTAGGTGTCAGCATCCGCTTATTGTGCTTGTTAATTTACATGCCTAATGTCGCATACACATCTCTGTACCCTACTATAAAGTCCCTTTGCAACTGGAGCTAAGGGCCAAGCTTCATCTATGCTTGGCCCTCCAGCGTAAATTCCTAAATTCATAATAGTAATAATAATAATAATAATAATAATAATAATAATAATAAAAAATGAAACTCCACTCTCCTCTTGCAATCACGGCTTTGTCTCTTTATCACAGGGAATTTCTATAACAGATGCTGGCTCATTTCCATAGATCCAAGCAGAGAGATACCATCAAACAGTCAATAAACACCAAAAAGCACAAACAGCCAGAGCTCCAAATTACTGTCCACATAACTTAGGGCTGGACTCCAAGATCTGAACCCAATGACAAACCCCCTGTAACAGGGATCTGCCTGCAAGTGGAAATGCACCCCAATTTTCCTGAGGATATGACACTCCATGATAATCTTGTGCAGTTGAGATAGGTGATATATGATACAGACACAGGTGTGCTCATGTTCATAGCTGTATGCACATACATAATAACATGGCGTGGCTGTGTCTTTTGTATTTGGGTCTTCAATGGCTTTGGAGGTATCATTTCAAGATTTATTGGAAATGTCCTTTTGTTACACCTCAGTATTATAAGTAGCTAATGAGGCATGGGTAAGGCTAGCTGTAACAGGTTGTTGAGACTGTTGGTCATGCGAACTGCTATAGGACCTTGCTAAGAGGCATGGAAGATATGGGGTTAAAGGAAGTTGAGGCTGGCCTGAAACCCTGATACTCTCAAGCTTATCTGAGTTGATCTGAGACCAGCAGGAGTTTGGCCACCAGAAGCCTTCTTCTTTTATCCTAGAAACTCCACCCCTGCTGGCAGGCCAGCAGCAACCTCTGATAAAAAGGTCACAGTTCCTTTGCAGCCACTGCCATCCAGTATGCACCTAAAGTCATGTACTTCCCACCACTTGAAGCTGAAGACAACCCCCTCAACTTATCTATGCAAAGTAGGCATCCACAGGTTACTGGCCCCTGTCAATCCATTCACAAAACATCCACAGACTACTCTGCATTTACCAATCCCCTTGCCTCTTCTGCCCCTGGCTCTGCTTTTTCCTCTCTATAAACAACCTTTTTCTGTATAAAAAAAATGATAATTGTTCAAGATGACAGTCTCCCAGGTGGCTATGCCCTTCAGCTCATGGCTTTCACAAGACTCTGTCCACCCAACCACATGGACAAACAGGGGTGTCACTAGATTTTCACAGCAAGAGGCACACTCTATGAAATATCTCACTATATTAATTTTAGTGTGGTTATAGATAAGGAACTACCGAGGAAAAGTCACAGTTTTAAGGAAATGTCATAGTTGAATGTAGTGTGTAATGTTGGGTCAAACTGACTATGTGGTGGATACAAAATAAAGTGAAGAGACAATGAGAGAAATGGGAAGAAGAGAACAGGATGGAGAGGAGAGAAATGAGGGAAGAGGAGGAGAAACAGACAAAGGAGGGAACAGAATTGAAAGAAAGGGGGAAGAGACCAGAAAGAAGGTAAGTGGAAAAACAGAGAGAGAGAGAGAGAGAGAGAGAGAGAGAGAGAGAGAGAGAGAGAGAGAGAGAGAGAGAGAGAGAAAGGAAAGTTAATAATAAGTGAAAGGAGCCACAACCAGGTAGGTAGAAAATGAACAGAAACGTGGAGATGCAATTGTATCTCAAATCAAGAATAGAAACAAGTGTGTGGTGGGAAAGAATTCTTTAGCATATCTTGAATGTTTGTCTTCAGGCTAAAGACAAAATCAATGATTTTCAAAGGATGACTGTTTTAGTTGGTTTGTTTTCCACAAGGGTGTGGATTTGCCATTTTGAAACACTTAGAATGCCCTAGATGTGTTTGAGAATTAAATGCATAACTGATTGAATTGTGAATAGTCAAATTTCAGCTTCTCTTTCACATGAGTACAAAATAGAGGAAAGCCTGAGACATTAGAAAGAAATAAGAGGTTAGTGTAAATGTGATTTTTATATCTAAGTATAAATATGAATGTGCATCTCTCTCTAAATATATACATATATATATATATATGTATAAAGGAGACATACAAATATAAACATTGCTGATACATCTACATATTATTTCATTTTGCATTGTTCAATGTCACTAAAACCCATTACACATCTTGATCCCTCCATTCATTTCTCTTCTTTAAATTCTTTGTTTTGGATTCTTTACCTTAAGCCCCCATTAATATCTTTGAATTGCAAAATTAACAGTCCTTAAATCAGGCTTAATGTCTTAAGACACACAGTGAAAATTTATAAATTCATAAAAATTAATAATTAAATCAAAGTGAAATGCAGAAGATGTCCAGTATATAAATGTCTCCCTCAAACACTAATTGGCAGGTGGTTTACAATTAGTTGCATGGGCCTGTTTCCAAGGGGATGGAAGGAGGGAAGGAATAGAAAGCAAGATATAAGGAGGTTGTGATGGTTAAGTTTTGATGTCAACTTGACCTTTCAAGTAATCTTGGGTGGTTCTATGAGGATGTTCATAGGAAAGCAGCCTCTCAGTAGGGGGCAGGATGTAAGGAAGCTCAGGAGAGCTAGAAGTAAACATCCTTTCCTGTGTGGGCAGTGCAGGAAGGAAATTTCAGAAACTCAGGAAGCCATTAAATCTGGGATAGACTTTCAAGACCTCGCCCTAAGGCTATATAAAGGTGAAAGAATTCTCTCCTTACCCCTCCTGACTGTTTGCTATTCTGTGTGTGGTATTGGGGATGGGTTTCTCTCTCTGCTTGGACCTGTGAAAGAGGGCCAACCTCTTTCGCTCTACAAATAAATCCGTTCCTCCCATAAACTGTGCCTGGTTTGAAGATTCATCCCAGTGGCTTGTGACTGACTACGACAGAGGCATTTGATGGACAGTGTGAGAAGTAGCTACAGGGGACAGATGAGCTGAGGATACCCAGGAGCAATGGAGGGACCAGTATGCTTTCTTGGAGGAGCCCTATTGTCATTTATTATACTATCATGTGGAAGGTCATACACAAGATTTTAATCATCCAAGAAATGTTTCCTCATTTTTTTCCTATAAATACTTGACAAGTCTACATATACAAAAGCCATTTAGTCAAATGCCAACACAGGCATCGGAGTTTGTAATTTTCAAATGCAATAACAAAGATATGCTGCGACTTGTAAAATGTTCAGCAAGGGGTTTTGAATAAGATTGAAAAATTTGAAGAAAAGTCTGTGTTCCCGGTAGGCAAAATATTGCTGACATTTTTAGTAATAATGAAACACAAGACCCAGGCAGGGCAAAACAAAGCTACATCTTGCATGTCAAAGACTTTGTCACAACAAATTTGTTTAGGTTACTTCTTTAGATTTTGAATCTTGGAGCAAGTTTATGGGTATTGAAAGTAAAATGAATGTGTATGATATAATGGAAAGGTTAACTTTTCCTACCAGATTCTAAGGGAGAAAAAAATGTTTATGCAAGGAATAACTTCTCAATTTTTGCTTCACGAACATATTTTTAACTGTGTTTACAATATTTATGTATTTATTTATGGAATATTGTGAAAGTGCATTTATTTATTTATTTATTTATTTACTTGTAAGCAGAGAGACAGACAAAGAAAATGGGCACACTAGAGCCTCCAACCACTACAAATGAACTCTAGATGCATTCACCACTTTGTCCATTTGGCTTTATAAGGGTACTGACATCAAATTATCTGTTTGCTTTTATATAATCCGTATTCTCTTTGCAGATCATGCCTTTAAAGGTGAACATGCTGTTACTTACCTATTCATATCTTCCAACTTGTCACATTTTTAAATTTCCATAAGAAAAACACAATGAGTTAAGTGCTCTAAAATTTAAATATATGGTAATTTACTAACAAAAATGTTAAATATTTTTACTGTGGAAAGAGGTATGGAGTGGTTTAGCATAAAATGTGTTCTTGAGATCAGAGATTAAAGATGAAAAATAATATTAATAGAATTGTACTTGACTTGAAAGAGTATATTTTCATGATGTTTTAAAGTATAATGTCATATTAACATTCACACATAGTTATGAATAGTCTATATAAATTATGTGCATTTTTGAGTACATAATGGGCAAGAGGGAAAGATATATTCCATTAACTCCAATTAATGTCATTTTTACGGGGATCTTTGAGTGCAATGTGATTTATTATTTAATGTGTTATTTATACTTAAGTTTATAAGGCCCTTTGAGAAAACAATTCAATTAGTTGTGATACTCTGAAGAAGAGAAATCTAAGCTTCTGCTCCTAACAAAGAGTGCCACAAACCAATCTGTGAAAATATAGAGGCCAAAATATTGATCTGTTATAAAGGGATATTGCTGAGTGAGACCAATTCATGTTACATTCAAAACTGCTACCCTCATGAATAGCAATTTATGTCTTGTTAATATGCAGAGATTTCAACATCCTTTTCCATTGATTGATGATTGAATTATTTTTAAATGTGTATATAAGTTGTTTTCCTAACTATGAAGTTAGGGAGCATTTCTCTGTCTCTGTCTCTGTCTCTGTCTCTGTCTCTCTCTCTCTTTCTCTCTCTCTCTCTGTCTCTGTCTCTCTCTCTCTCAACAATGAGTTTATTGGAGTTACCTACAAAGCAGAGTGAGGCACTGATTACAAGAGTAATGGATGACTCAAAGGCAGCTACATCACCAGAAAGCCCTCCCCAGAGCAGATGAGGGGTCCTGAAAACTGTCTCTCTGTGCAGGGCCCAACATGCAGGCAGCTTTGATGGCAGGAGAATGTCCTCGTAAGCAGTTAACCCTTTATAGAACCTTAGGAAGAGGTCTTGCAACCTTTTCCCTAGACTTGATGACTTCCTGAGTCTTCTGAGCTCCCTCCCCCCCCCCACCAACCAAGGTGGGGATGGAATGTCTTAGTTGCTACATATCTCTGGTCAAAGTCTGCCCCTCAGTGTTGGTCATTCCTATAACCTTGGCGAGTGGTCAGGGGACCTTTTAAGTTTCAGCATTTCTTTTTTATATTTTCTTGGACATATTTATGGCTTCTATTTGCATTAATTTCACTTTTATATTCTGCCTGAGTTCTGGTTCTAGATTTAGGTTCTGTTTTTCTCAGGAAAATAGCCTATATTCCCCTAACTGATAGAAAAAAGGTAAGAAAAAAAATGTGTGCTCAAATTTTTAAGACTTAAATGAAATCTGCTTATAAAATTTTTTACATTAAAGACAAGTGCATAAAATGGTGTTGGCTGTTGATGCTATTGCTGTCATTGAATTTTTTTTCTTGAAATAATTTTAACAAGAAATAGAGTCATGGGTTAGCAGGCAAACTCATCTAAATATATCTCTTTAGGGGTTAAAATGTCCCCACGCACATTCATTCTTTTTAACTTTTTCTATTGGGTATCAGCAAATCATAATTTTGTATAATTATATATATTTTAGATTGTCTTAAAATAAAATTATATGAGTTGTTTTGTAATATTTTGTTTAGAAAGGAGGAAAAACAGAAAAAATTGACTTTAATCCACACATAAGTTACTCTCATATACAAAAAAAAACTGCCATTTAAAATATTTTTAGAGTGACTACATAGAAATAGAAAAAGTTTAATCTTTGTTTGGTTAAGTTCAGCATCAGTTTCAATCCTCAAAATCTTCATTATTAAAAGAAATTTACTATATGAAATATTGAAAAATACAAATTTTAAAAGTACTAACAAAAGGTTTATTTTTTAAATTGAGGATTTCTTTTGCATATTGAACTAGGAATGACATTTTTGTTTGTCTATTCTTTACCATCTCTCTTCCTCCCCCCAATTAATTATATACATCTTCAAATACTATAAAAGATAAATACAGATTCTTAACCACCTATCTTTAAAAGAAAATAGCATGAGATGGTAAGACTCTAAATCTACTAAGTAATTAGATGTATATAATTGATGGAGACTTTGTCAAAGATCAAGTAACTGGAGTTACTTGCATTAAGAGCAGGGTCTTCATTTTTATTTGAATGGTCTGTCTGTCTGTTTTTATGCCAGTACCATGCTGTTTTAGTTACTATGATTTTGTAGTATGCTTTTAGGTCAGTAATGGTGATAACTCCTGAGTTTTTTAACTTAGAAGAGTTTTAGCTATCTGAGGTCTTTTGCCCTCCCAAGATAATTTTTTAGATTATTTTTCTATGTCTGTGAAGAAAGAGGTTGGGATTTTTATCAGTATGGCATTGAATATGTAAATTGCTTTTGGCAGGATTGCCATTTTTTTACTATATTAATTCTCCCTATCTATGAGCATGGAATATCTTTCCATCTTATCACATCCTCCTCTGTTTCTTTCTTGAGTGTTTCAATATTTTCATTATATAAGTCTTTCACAACCTTGGTTAGTGATATTCCAAGGTATTTGATTTTTTTTGAGGCTATAGGAAATGAGACAGTCTTTCTGATGTCTTTTTCTGTATGCTTGTCTTCTGCATGTAGAAAGACTACTGATTTTTGTCTGTTAATTTTATATCCAGGAAACATGTAAAATATAAAAAGGAATGCCATCTGAGAATTAGTACACTACCTAGAATCGTTAAGTTATAAGACACTGTAAGTAAAAATGTTTTATGGCTTAATATATTCAATAAATTAAAGTTATTTATATTCATAAAATAGTTATCTTTTTCTTTTTAAATAACAGATCACTGTGTGTTTGTAAATTAGTAGGACTGATGGTTTTCTAGACCTCACATTTTGGTCATAGTTGGGGGGGGTCAGGTAGGAATAGGGAATATTGACAATAAACAAAATATTATATGGTTATGCTGATTTTGAGCAACAAAACAAAGGTGACATCTCCTGGATCTTTGTTTTTGCTCCAGTCTCTAAACTGCCTGACAGAAGCAAGCTTTTTCCTACCTCCTTCATTGCGATCAGAGGAAAGTCATTATGGCTGTCCAAATGAATCAAACAAAGCTGGTGGCTCGTGCCTTTAGTCCTAGTACATGGAAGGTTATGGGTGTAAAATTGCCTTGATTTGAGGCTAACTTATACTACAGAGTGAGTTCCAGATCAGCCCAGTGTAGAGTGAGGCCTTGCCTCAAAGGAGCAATAACAATGAAGAAGAATTCAAGAGAACTGCGGCAGGTGGGCGGTGGAGTGAGGTTTCCAGCCAGCTCTGAGAGCCCTCTTCCCCTCTCAGCAGCACTCGGTCAGATATGGAATATTGTGAAAGTGTTTACCTGATGAGTGCCCTAGGTGGCTTCTACTCAGAGGTCTCAATAACATAGTGAGGACTCACACAGGTAAGAGGACCATGAAGACATTAGAGCTCCTCAGGAAATGCAATGCAGTATTGGCTCATGTATTCAAGGAATGTACTATAAATGTTTCACAAGAATTTTCAGAGTCAACAACCCCACTGGGCATTAGGTAGTAAATATTTAACCATATAGTAAGTGGTAATGAAAAGTCATCCTCAAAGCGTTGTCCATATTGTTACAGATTCCACAATTCTGAATAAGGTGGTAAACTAGCTACTTCACACAGCTACAAAATTGGCATTCATAAAAAAGAACTAGTTCAAGAAATTATTAATTTAATGTTCATTAGAGCACAGATGTCGAGGATAATAGCATATACCACTTTATGCAAATAAATATATAGAACTTTGGCAATTATTAATTTTTCCTATAATAATTGAAAAGATCTGCATGATAAATCTTTCAGATATTTACATTATTTAATGCAAAGTTAAGAGGTTGCAGGGTTTTATGTGGCCAGTACCACGATGAGTTATTAACTAAGGATGCTGAAGCACACTAAACACATAGATTTTTGCTTTTCATGAATGGATTATTGAATGTGGCATGCTCAATCTGCAGAAATGAATCCTCAAATAATATATAAATTTAATTCAAATGCTGGAATATTTTCCTATAGAATATCAACTGATTTTATATGTAAGGTGCTAGTGTAACAGGGGAGCTGGGGATTAGAATTTAGAGTAACCAGATATTTCTAATGCACTTCAGAATTTAAGGAGTACACAAATTCTTGTCTAGACCACCAGAGGATAAGGTACAGGGGGACTTTATTCAAAAGAAAATGGGAAGTTACAGAGATCGCCAACCACCAGTGTGGAAAGAACACATACATGGGAGAGGTTTTAACAATGTCTGTGCTGCTCAGCCAAACAAAAGAAGAAGGAAAGATCATGTGAAGGAAAGGTTCATGTTGGAAAGAAATCCAGGCTGGGGAGACCTTACAAGGTCCCTGGAGAGTCAGGGGTCCTTCTGCCAGGCGATATAGGGGAGAGAAGAGACAGAATTTTCTCCTCTAGTAGTATTCCCTGTCCCAGGTAAGCAGAGAGACAGCTGGTTTGTCTTTCTTGGACCAGTGAATTTCAGGATTAGGTTTGAATCTAGTTAGAGACACCTTCCACTCAAAGGGAGGGGGTCAGGTTTGGAATCTATGGAACTTGCCTGAAGGAGTTAACTGTCACAATAGTGCATACACCACAATGTTCAGAAATTATACAAAAGAGGGCTGGAGAGATGGCTCAGCCTTTAAGGTGTTTGTCTACTAAGCAGTAGGACCCGAGTTCAAATCCCCAGTACCCACATAAAGCCAAGGTGCATGCATCTGGAGTTCCTTTGCAGTTGCTGGAGGCCCTAGTGTACCAATTCTCTCTCTCTCTCTCTTTCTCTCTCTCTGCCTCCCTTTCTCTCAAAAATGAATAAATAAATAAAATATTTAAAAAATAAAATGAAATACAAAAGAAACACTAAAATAAAAGATGACTACTTTAGTGTTGTTTCTTAATTATGTTTTTCCCCTTTTTGAGCTCTTTATGTTCTGAATCAATATAAACATGTAAATAACAGAAAAGTTCTAGATGAACATGCATATCTGAACAACAAGAAAATCGCAGATCTATATGCACCTGTAAGCAATAAGGTAGTTCCAGATCAATATTACATACAGCTAAAAAACAGGAATGTTCTAGATTAACATGTACATATAACAAATAGGAAAGGTCTGGACCAATGTGCACATATAAGGAACATGGAATACATTCCTTCTGTGCAAAGAAGAAAAGCCATTATCCTTTGAATAATAGCCTAATTTCATCAGAATAATGCACATGAATTCCAGGCTTCTAGAATTCCATATTTGAAGAATTTTCTCTATATAATAATACCTTTTTCATAGTTATAAAGGGAACCTTTATTCTCTAACCTACAAAGAATTCTAAAATAAAGATTTCTTGGTTCTTTTTATGTGATGCCTTCTTTCTTTGCTTCATGGGTTGAAGCAAGATTTAGAGAAACCAAATAGCACTGTTTTCATTTCATTTTGCAAATCAACATCATCTTGACTGTGTCCTTTCATGCTTGACTTGATGAAGGAGCATTTCCTTTTTCTTGAGCTAAGACCTTCTCCCTGCAGAAATACAGATGGATGGTATGTTTCTTCTGAATGATATCACATTATAAAACTCATAAAGGATTTATCAGAGCATCTAGTATACAGTCAATGTGTTTTAGGGGATTACATAGTCAGGAAGGTGAACTTCTGGGTGTCATGGAAAATATGAATATTTCTCTAACTTGTATGTGAGCTGCTCCTCATGAACACTTCAGCGGATCATCTGAGAGAGAAAATGACAAGTTCTTTATTGCCTCCAAGGTCCCCAAAGAGCTTCTGGTTTGGGAATACCACACTAGGCAAGAAGTACTTTTTACTGAGCAGAAGATTCTCAGCATTTTGCTTTGGGTGACTGCTTCATTACAGGTGTTCTGATTTAGAAATTGCTCCTGCTGAGATTGTGTAATCTGCCTGGGAGCCAGTATTTGCCTATTCACTTCATTCATGTAGAAATGCAATATTTATTGCCTGCACCTCTTCTTAATTTAAGACATTTAATGGAGTTTGGAAGCAAGTAGAAATAAACATTTTCAGGAAACAATAAAGGCAGAATACTAAAAGATCTTAAAAGGAGCAGAAAGAGAAAAACGCCTTCAAGTAGAGCATTCAATGATAAAAATAAAGTTGCACTGCAAAGAACCTTAGGAATACAATAAGTATAATTTTACTCTTTTCCCAGAATGGAAGCAAACATAATGAAGCAATAATCCTTTGTCTTTATATGTCTACTTATCACACTTGACCTTTATTTTTGGGATGAACTGAACATTTATATTAATGGATATATTTGGCAGATGTGTCAGTAGAGGCATCCTTACTGACTAAGCCCATTAGAATGATGCTGTTTTTTAATGCCATGCTCCACACAATATATGGCTGGATAAATCTGAGACTTGATGAGTATGAATAAGGCATACATTCACGTGCACACCTTAACCCATAAAGAATATTTCTATTGTCCCACAAAGTTTTGTTTTACCAATTAATGTTAGTCTCTATGTGCCCACAAGTCAAGTGCTGCTCTGAGGGCTCTCTCACCATATATTGATTTATAAACAAATTGAATCATGCAGCTTGGGCCCTTTGTGTGACTCAATTTTTTTCCATGAGTTGAAATGCATAAAGTTGTATTTATTAGTACTGCATTCTTTGCATTAATAGATGTTTATATGTATATGCCAAAATAGAGTTAGGCTTAGGGTCAAAATCATTGTAACAGGCTTAGTGAGTAATGATGCCTCAATGGATACATCTGGCCAAATTGATCAATTAATTATTTATTCTGGTTATTAGACCTTTGGATATTCTAGTGAATAGCTATTTAAAATAAAATAATGTTTAAATTCTCATACAGTTATTTCATAAAGCACATATTTTCATTTCTTTCTAATCAGCCCTTAACAGTGGGTCATAGTGTGGGACAATGTTTAACAAAAGAAAATGAAGAGTAATTTTTTAAAGGTGTTTTGTGTATCAGTATATTAGTCCTTTTGCATTCTTATCAGTGTATGCTGTTGCAATGTTCTTTAATTTCCTCTTGTGTAAAATCATTGATATTGCATTTGGGGAATAATAGTCATTTAGTTATTTGCCATTTTAACGTGGTATCCCATACATTATAGATATTAGCCAATACTTAGAGATTTGCATCATATTTTATTTTTCCTATGACTAATATGTTTGATGAGCCAAATTTTAACTGTGGCTGAATTCAAATTTATTGTTAATTGGCAAAATATCTACATATTTATTACTTATAACATGTTTTAAAATATACAAGCATTGAACAAAATTATATTAACTATGCAAGGGTTGAGCTAATGAACATTTACATTAATTCAAATATTTTCCCAGGTCCTGGTAGCCCACTTTGCTAACAATTTTCAACACTATAATGCAATATTTTTTATCTATAGCCACTGTATTATATAATAGATAATGTGAACTTATATTTATGTATACCTGAATCAGTACCTTTTGTCCAAAATCTTCTTCCTCTTCCAAACTGCATCACACACATTCTACTACTCAAGACTTCTACTTTGTATGTGTCACATATGTGAGAATATGTGGTATTGATCTTTCTTTATATATACTTTTTCTTTCATAAAGTCTCTTCCATAATCATCACAATTTATTGCATTAAAATGATGACAGTTTTGCTATTTGGCTCTTCTCTGAGAATACAACCTGTATAGGAGATGAGGTGTAGATAGCACACAGGACTTCACACATTCAAGGCAATGTTGTAACATTGAACTGTATCCCCAGCCTGAAAAATCTTATTATATCGCACATTTGTGAAGCATTCTCTATATCCAATTTTTGAGTATTTTATAGTTTTAAATTTAATGTTTTATATATATAAATATATATATATATAAATATATAATTTGATATGATTGATACATATTTGGTACCAAAAGGATCCAAGCTTTTCTTTTTTAACATTTTATTGATAATTTCAATAAATGTAAAAAATAGATTATGATCATAATCTCCTCCCACAAACCTCCCTCCCTCCCATCTCCCTCCACTGAAACCCTTCTTTTTCTAAATAGTCTCTCTTCTATTTTCATGCCATCAATTTTTCCCTCCTACTCTGCTGGTCAGGCACTCTGAGATCATGTAGACAATGGCCAATCTGAGTCTGGAAGACAATGATTTACACCCTTCCCCTTCCTTTGGCTCTTACATTCTTTTTGCCATCTCTTCCTCATTAGTCTCTGAGTCTTGGAGGATATGATAGAGATGTCTCATTTAGTGTTGAACACTCCACTATCACTTCTCAGCACTTTGGTGAGTTTTGTGTCATGCCAGTGGTCATTGCTATCTGAAGAGATGAGCTTCTCTAACCAAAGTTATGAGTAGCATTAATATATGGGCATAAATATAATTCTTTAGCATTTGATGGCCATAATATATCCATTGAGCCTGACAACAGTACTAGTTCCCCACTAGGGCTTTTGACCTCTAAAACATGGCATTTTCCTTAGTTTTTTTTTTCACTACTAAGAGAGGAGGGGTGATATGCTCCCCTCAAAAAACACCTATCTACTGATTGCACAACTCAGAGCCCACTTTCTTCAATTTGTTATGAATATTTTGTTAAATGAGTTTCCAAAGGAAACAAAAGTTTGTTGAGTAATAGAGTTTAAAATAAAACCCTTGAAATCTGAAAATAATATTGTTAGTTGTCTTTCAATGCCATATGCTACCTCAATGTGAGATAATTATATATTGAGTCATGGGGGGAATTTTATACAATTATGTTTAATTAGTTCTAAGGGCTATTGTCTGTCTCATCATTCATTTCTGAGCAATGTGAACACAGAGATTTTATCTGGAGATGTTCCTGTGTAAATTTCTACCACCCATTGGGAATTGACAACAATAATGGATTAGAGCATTTCCCACCTCCTATATCATATACTGTTTTAGTGATGTCTATCAAATACTAATAAAACTAAACCTCAATAGGATAGGCATCATAAAATGAAAACTATTAATGAGAGAAAGCTCATCATAAGCACTAGAATTACAAGGATTTGTCAGAGCTTCATACGATTGTATTAAGGTGAGTGAGTAGTATTTTTCAAAAGGCTTCTATTACTAATGCACAAAAAGTGGAGATTATAAAGAATAAAAGAACCATTCAATTGATTCATCAACTACAAGTCACATTTCAGGTACAGAAAATTGAAAATCATATATCAACTTTTTATAACTGTATTTATTTTCATGTAATTAAATTGAATTTCTTACTAGAGAAATATGTTTTACAGCAAACAGCACCAATAAAAGCACCTATACTCTGTATGAGGGAAATACAAGCTAAGAAGAGACCCCCTGAGTGTAGGTGAGGATTTACCTGTGTGATGTGGAGGCCAAAGGCTGAAAGGTGATCAGAGCAATGTGGCTTCATTAATGATTGGGAAGGTTGTGCTCTCAGGTGGTCTGCTAATAATAGAGGCACATTTGAAATTCTACATGTTTCCCAGCAACAAATGTACACTGCAAATCATCTTCAAGATATAAGTGTGGGGTAGAGTTTATTACGTCCATTGTGAACTCTGTTTGAAATTAGCAATACCATACCAGTTGAAACATTATACTCCATGCAAACTGTGGTACTCATGGAATTAGAAATGAGTTTCATTCTTAAAAATGGTTGGTATACTTTATATATCACAAATCTTTCCATTTGAAGGGTAAGTGGCCAGGTTAATTCAGAAACACATTCTTACACTCTTGACTCCTTCTATAGCTCAGCATCCTTATCATAATAACTCATATATTTGCTCTTTCCCTTTCCTCTCTCTTTTCTCTTTTCCCCTCATATGGGCCCTTATGTTATTGTTTTACTTGTATGAGAGAGACAGTGATAGGGAGGCAGAGAAGAAGAGTGTGTATAGGCATGCAAGGACTTCTTGGCACTGCAAAAGGACTCCAGACACATGTGCTTCTTTGTGGATCTGGCTTTACAATGATACTGGGGAATCACACCCAGGCCATCAGGCTTTGCATGCAAAGACTTTTAACTGCTGAATATACATATATATTCCATGGGTGATATAGTAGATTGGTTTACATAGTTTGGGCTTCAGAGTCTAACAATAGCTGTCTGCTCAACATACCTATCTTTACCTTTAATGTGCATCTTGTGACTAGATCATCTAGTTAGGTACATATTAGCTTCTTCCTTTCAAGAATTTCTGGTTTTGAGTGCTTTAGTCATTTTAAATTGAATGTAATTATTTTCATCTCTATTTTATTAATAATTCAATAGCTTAAAGGGCTTTGATTATATGAGCATTAGTAGGGGCTTATTGACCTAAGAAAGGCCAACTTACCAGGAGATACTCAACTGAAGAAATATTTCCCTTTCAGCTACCATTAAATACCAAATGCTATTCAGAGAAGTGTGTGACCTTTGGAGATCCTCCCCCATCCACAAGAACATATTGATTGCTCAATTTTGTAGAGACCCAGTTGCTGTGAGGTCATGAGAGAAATGGCCATACTATGTCCAGAAGACTTTTCCATAGTACTCTCCACATCCTGAAACTCATACATTCATATGTTCTGTAGTTGATTAGGATTATTTTAAGTTTTGCATTACATGTATCATTTTGCTATATGTATTTCCCCACCATTTTTTCTTTTCTAGCCTTCTTTACTGTTTGACAAATTTTTATATAACATTTTTATTCCTAACCTTACTTAGTAGCTATAACAATGCTCTGCACTATTTTAAATTGTTGTGAGGTGGCTTTAAGATTTATAACATTTATTATTAATTACTAAAAATACCTTCAATTTAATTTTGGCTGATTAACTCTAATGCCTTATAAAGCATTGTATTTAATTTTCTATCATTTTGTCTCCATTTTCTCTGTGTGTATAAATGTGTGAATACGTCCATGCAAAAACATGTCTAGTCTATTATTATTGCTTTTTTGAATATTAATGCATTTTTAAGCAAAATACATCCATAGAAAAAGTATAAATATATACACTACTCCCTTAAATGCAGACTGCAACTATTATTGTTTCTATTTTATAAAGAAGGAAAGTGAAGCACAGAGAATTTTAGAAGCTCATAAAGTGACTTGGTGTGAAAAAAAAGACAGAGCTGGTGTTCAGAGGGTAGCCCTCCAAGGCCAAAACCAACAGACGTAATTTTCGTTTTCTGCTTTAGGTGTTACGAAATTCCAAAGAGTACAGCAATGTCTCTGTGCTGTCCTATCTGGCTGAGAAGGTACATTATCCCTTATCTCTCTACACCTCCGTGCAGCAGTCGCATAAGGCTGTCTTCCTAGTCTAGTGGTTGTTCACCATCTACATGAAAGGCACTATAAGAAAGACTTGTCTGGATGAAACCAACTAATACTCCGGCTTGTCTCCTAACAATCAAGATCACAACACATCATTGTGGGATTTTTTTTCTTTCTACAGATTTGTAGACATTTGTTAAAACTGATTATTTCTCAAGAGTTTTCAAAAGTTATTAGAGGAAACATACTAAGATGTAGAGATAGCAAAGCAAAACAAAGCTTCTACAAATCAATAACCATCATAAACACCCTAAGATTAAGTGAAAATCAAGGTAAGAATAACAGAAGCTACTTATGGACGGAAAGCTGTTATTAAGAGAAGAGCTTAAATTTTGTCCCATCAAAGACTTATCAGGTTAGTGTAGATATACAAAAATGGAAAAATCTTTCTTTCCAACAAATTGCTAGCCATGGGGTCCTGGGACGGACACCACAGGCCCGCCCTTGTTTGTATGGCAGAGATTATGTAAGTAAAAACTACATGCTCAGCAGCTTATACTAACATGCAATCAATGTCTGCTGATGAGTCAGGACTGATGTTCTTCACATGGAGGGGGTTGTTACATGGCAGAAACTCTACACAAAGTAGCCCACTAACTGAATGAGTATTATCCCAAAGGAAATGCCCCTGCAGTTTACTGACTCACTGGAGCTAGCAGGAGATTTTGCCCAGCCCACAGCCCTTTGCAGTGTACTCAGTAAACTCGTTACCTTTCTACTCTGGTGTAAAGGGTAAATTAATTCACTTCAAATCACCAATCTCTTCCACAGTCATAAAAAGTGATTAGAGAGAAAGTCAGAATAATCTGACTAGGTTACAAAAATCCAGATTTATGGAAGATTGTATTATGGGACATAAAAGTTACACTATGAACCATGTAAGAACCAGCAAAGATGACCACAGTGAACATCACATGTATTCCCTTATTCATGGCAGTTTAGTCCCCATTTGAATTGCTTTGGAAAAGACACTGGGAAAAAAGACATTGGGAAACCTAAATGTTATATTTTCTATCATAGATTTATCCACAATTCAAATATTTAACAGCTCCGTGTTTATGGAAACCCAGGAGTCATAGGTAGCAGAAGGAAAACGTTGAAGGTCTCTGCATAGTTTCTGCCTGGCAGACGTGAAGGTCTTTGGTCTTGGACCAGTTAGAGCAGTAGAGGAAAGATGAAGCTATGAATAAGGAAAATGCTGTTTATGGCCTTGATTAAAAGCCTACAAATAGGGCTGGAGAGATGGTTCAGCGGTTAAGGCACTCACCTCCAGTGCCTAAGGCCCCCGCTTCAATTCCGCAGGACCCACATAAGCCAGACCCACAAGGTGTGGCCCTGGTGCGCTCTCTCTCTCTCTCTCTCTCTCTCTCTCTCTCTCTCTCTCCCTTGAAAATGAATAAATAAAATATTTTTTAAAAAGCCTTCAAATAAAGAAAATAGTGAGTGCATAGATATGTGTGCCAGTGATGCTTCAAATCTACAGAGACATAAATATAAAAGAACTTGAAATTTATTCCATGAAGAAAGGCAAGGGGCTAAGTAATGTATGAGATTATGAAGAGAAACTGAACAAAATAAATTAAAATAAAATAGGCATGTATGCTCTGATGGAAAAGAATTATGCATATATGAAACAATTCCAAGAAGTCTAAAGTGGTTAGTAAGTGAAAGCAGAGAAGTGTTAAAAGAAAGGAAGGTTCATTATCGAATTAAAACACACTAATAAATAATTTAATAGTATTTGTTTTAAATTATCTTTATTATTTTAGTCATCTTTTTCCCCAAGGACTTAAATTTTGTATTTTATTCATAAAAGGCTTTTAAAGAAAATAACTTTCTCTAGGGAATAAACTCTTTATGTTATTATAGAGAAGGCCTTTCAATGGTACACTGTTTCCTCTAGCTCTACAAAAGTCTGGACTCCAAATTTAATTATATAATTATAATTATATATATAATATATATAATATATAATATATATATTATATATATTATATATAATATATAATATATATGATATGATATGACATGGAAGTACACAATAAAAATTGTATTTTATATCATCTAAGATTAGCAGGACTACACTAGCTTGTGATTTCTCCCTTTAGCTGTATTTGAGGAAAAAAATAAATATTTTTGACAAGGGCTTAAACTAGGTAAATATGTGAAATATTATTTCCAAATATTTCTATCTCATGGCTCTCTGAGAGGCCAAGCTGGGTTTATATCAGCTTCATTTGAGTAAGGGTTGATGATTATCATGGTTTGATCCAGGTGTCCCCAACAAACAAATGTGTTCTGAATGATCAGCTGATGGCAGTTTGGGTATTAGAACCTTGCTGGAGCTGTGTTATGGGGGTTATAAGCCAGCTTCCCCTTGCCAGTGTTTGGCACACCACCCAGCTGCTGTTTGCAGTGCTGTGGCGGAGGTGATGTCCACCCCTCTGCTCATGCCATCATTTTCCCTGTCATAATGGAGTCTCCCCTCAAGTCCTTAAGCCTAATAAACCCATTCCTCCACAAGCAACTTTTGTTCAGGTTCATTTTGTTGCAGCATGAAGAAAAAGGTTGACTCCAACAGTGATACACCACAAACCTGTGATATGTGACCAGAAACATTTCACATATCGTTTTCTTTTTCAGGCGCTGCTCTGGGCAACAGTGCATCTTCAAACTGTATATTCAATTGACTCAGGTCTCAAAGAAATGATTATTAAATGTCATTCCTCGACTGATAAGAATATGAGGCAGTTGGCTAGAGCAGACAACTACATCTAGAAAGCCTGGTGAAAAACCTGCAAAATTAGCATATAACAAAAGAAAACAGTTGGCAAATTGTCAAAGCAGAAAGCAGGCAACCTCTATGGCTGAGGCTAGTTAAAAAAATCTGGTCACTGCAGCATGTCCAGAGACCCTCCAGAGTATTTGAAAGTGGTCTGTAACTCATTATTTGAAAACACACATATCTAGGTGGAGATTAAAGAAATGCGCATTTTGTGAGGGACTTTCATCCTGGCAGGAAAAACATGGCAGGAAGAAGAGCTGGAATAATGTATCCCACCAACAGAGAGAGAGAGAGAGAGAGAGAGAGAGAGAGAGAGAGAGAGAGAGAGAGAGAGAGAGAGAGAGAGAGAGAGAGAGAGAGAGAGAGAGAGGCAACTCCATGTTATAAAATGTCAAAGATGCCCTCAGTGACAGTTCCTCTAGCAAATCCCCGCCTGCTAAAGGATCCCCAAACTTCCAGAACAGTATTACCAATTTGTGATTAAATTTTCCAATAGGTGAGTCTATGGGAGACGTTGTAATTCAAATTACTACAGGTAATTAGTTAATTTAAGGGAGGGATTCTCATTTCAACACTGAAATTTTCCTGTGGTACCTAGCCTTGTGATTTACATGCACATTTAACAAAATCTGCTGGTATTCAGAAATGCTATCAGAAAAGTATCACAGAAACTAGAATTCAAAAGTACTGTCATGCACCAAGTAGAAGTGAATGTAGAAACTTCTTTCAAACAAAGAGTAAGCGGAGGACTGAGTCTAATGTGTGTACTGGTTAGGAACCGGGTACCACCTTTGTTTTCTCTATCCATTGCTTCTTGGAATCCATATCTCCTTACTGAAACTACTCTTAAACCTTAATTCCAGTTTCATATAGTTACTAATCAACTCTAACTTCTGAATCAGTAATTCTTTTTCCTCCTCACTTGTAAGAGTCTGTTTTCTTTATCTTTACATCATGGTACAAATTGCAACATCTCTGAGTCTTAACAGAAGTTTACTAATGGTATAGTAGTTATTCTGTAGCTATACCAATGGTCATAGACAGTTGCCTTCCTACAGCTCACCTGCTTTGAATTTCTTTACTGCTTGTTTATAACCCATATATTCAGAAGCCACACCATTTCAATGTAGACTTTGATCAATAATTGTTATTTCAACTCTTCAAGTTATAGCACTGGCCAATTTTATTATTTCTGTTTCCATTATATATTCATTTTATTAATATGAATATATTCTACTTTGATAAATATAAATTAAAGTTTTACCAAATTAAGTGGCACCATCCAAAAATACCCAATAAAATGGTATAACCATAGCACATGACATAACAAAATATTAACTATATACATAATATATAAACAAATTGCTGTTTGTTAAAGGTAAATATAACTAATTTCCCCAATTATATGGGTACAGTTTTACCATGGAGATCTCATTTTCAGAGAACTGTAGGATGAGTTGGAATTTTTGGGTGAACAAACAGGAACAGACAGGACATATCACAAGAGCAGTAAGTTCAGAAAGAAATAGAGTTACAAAAAGGTAATATTGCACTCACTGAGAAGAGTGTAAGTTATAGTTTGCCCGAAGCCCAGAGGCCTGTGGGAAATTACAATATAAGGAAATGAGGCTGCAGAAGGTGGTTTGGGCCAAGTGGTAAAAAGATTTATATCTCAAATAAAGGAGCTGCTCTTGCCAGAGTGTTTTTACTCACCAGGGGAGCCACATAACCCATTTTTTAAGGCCTTAGAAGAAGACATGCCAGTCACTGGATGATTCCCAAATCCCTTGGCCTTTTTTTTTGTAGGAACTTCACAGTTGTAATCTCATAAAATTAACACTCCAGAACCACATTATGAAGTAGATAACATGAATCTCATTTTACAAGTGACCAAGCTAAAGCCATGGGAAGTTACTCCTAGCCACAATTTGAGGGACACTGGGCTTTCCGCTGAGTGAAACTTTTAAATTGTCGTCAAGGGAATGAGAACAGAACTTAAGAAGCAAGGTGAGTGGGATGCATATGCTGAGGACTTAAATAGACACTCTCTTTCAAAGTCTTACAAATGTTGATCAGACAGTCACGTGACCCTGAGAGTGATTGCTTCTATAAATTTTACATGAGTTTTGTTTTTCCAGACAGAGTTAGCAATGAATAAATCTTTCTAGCTATGAAAAACAGAGGGTTTCAGAAATTTTGATACCTAATAAATTCTGAAAGTTTAGTTCAGTAGATATTTCTAACTCATATGCCCAATCCATTCACTTGGTATTCTGATATCCACAAGCCTGGCCTGTATATATTTTCCTAGACTGCCCTGAAATTCACTAAATAGTCTCAGGATGAACTCAAACTCATGGCAATCCTCCCACCTCTGTCTCCTGACTGCAGGGATTAAAGATATGCATCACCATGCCTTGTTCCTGTATATAATTTTAAGTTTAACCAGATCATGTATCTCCTGCTTGAGCAATTGTTCTCATTGGACTTTAATGGTTCCTTCGTCTATCCATCAAAAATCTCCCTACGATGTTCTCATGTTTAGTATTTTAACATTTGAACAGTAGTTTTAATCCAGGTCTAACAATAGAAAGAGTGTTTGGGGTCTATGTATTATTTGTTGGTTTTCTGGATGGTTTTCTTGCTTTTAATTAACCCAACAAGACTCAATGTTGCTAGCCTTATTATTCTTAATAGTCAAATGCAACATTCACACAGTTTTGTGTGCATATATACTTTTAGTGTTCTTAAATAAATCCTAGAAATTAAAATGGTCATTTGTACATCCAAAGTGTTTACTCTCCTTTGCCCATATTTTTGATTTCCTCAGCTGTTATCATTTAATTTTGGCTTGTTGATCTTTATGTGTATAAATTCCTTATCAAATATGTTTCCCAAATACCATTCCTAATATTATGGGTTAAGTTTTCACTTCCCTGATAGTATCCTTTGAATATATATATATATATATATATATATATATACATATATATATATGTATATATATATATATACATATGTATATATATATTGATGAAGTCTTTTCTTTGGTTGCTTATGATTTTGTTGTCATAAATAGAAATATCTAGTATAATTACAGGAGTCTGTGTAAAAATGAAATACTCATGTGAAAAATAAACACATTTAGTCTTATATAGGAAATAGTTTATGTGGCAAGACATCTGATACTAATTAGAACAAACTATGTTAGTAAGTTGTTCACAAATATATGTAACACAAGTTATGTTTTAATTGACAAAAAACAATCTGATAGAAACCCTACTACATATTTTCTCCAGGAACAATGGCTCTGAATATGTAATTTATGTTCATGCTGATTTCATAGGGCATAGTTACCACAAATAATGAAAAATAACTGTATTATCCCATGACATTTTTGTCACCATTAGATTTCCCCAAAATCATCAGTTTCTACTATTTACTCTTAGAGGTATGGGATCTCATGGACTCTTCCCTCACCTGTGATGAAATACTGTCAGACTCAATCATGTACAAGATGATATGTAGAAGTCATGTCTTGGTCTTCAGTAAGTTTCTCTTGAAATTTTGAACCTATTTCCTCTTCTTCATAGTATTTTAACTTTTTAAAACACTTTTAATATAATATATTTCTTTGTGGGTTTTATACTTTTGTTAATTAATCATCTTTGAGCTTCCTACAAGAATATGTAAAAAATTCTTTCTTAGGAAATCTAGGAGTATATGTATATCTGTGATATAAAGACACCACATGCAGGGAGTGAAGAAACTATGCTGGAACTGAGCTGGAAACTTACTCTCTTAGGGTTTCTTTCATGCCAGAAAGTGCTATGGAAGCTGCTCAGGGACATAAAGGGCTAATCATCCTATACAGCTGTGAACTCTATGTGCTTCACAACTGATGTGCAAAGCCAGCTGTGTCTACTGCTGCAATAGTGATAGAAAAGTTATGGGAGTGAAAACTGATCTCTGCTTGGATTTGAGGTCTGTTCTAAAGAAGAAAAACCATGCCTGGTATTGTTTATCTTGTGAAAGGTCTGTGGCTAGGCACCAAAGCCCTAAGAGGGAAGCCAATACTGTGATTATGCTAACTGGGTGGCATGAGAAACTACATTCTAAATATCTATTTCTGTTCCTACACATTGGTACTACCTGTGGCTTCAAGCACAGAAGTTTCTTTAAGCAAAAGTGAAGAGGCGACTACAGAGCTCTGCAAAACTAGGAAGTATAAGCAACCAGCTTTTGTTTAGCTCAAATATGACATCAAAGTCCATCCTCCAGGCCTCAGGGAAAGTCATGAAAGAGGGACAGAAAGAATGTAAGTAAGATCAGGAAGATGAAAATCAGGTCTGCAAAATGCGAGCTTTACCTCTTAGACTCACAATCCGTGGGGTTTTCTGTACATGATTGATCCTGGCAGTATCCCATTAAAGAAAAGAGAGGGTTCATGAGATCTCACACCTCTAATAAAGGAGAAACTGATGGTTTCTGGGAGAGGGGAGATATGTCTTTTGAGTGGGAGTTAGCCACCGAAGGATTTCCCATTCTCCAGGAAATAACCTCACATCCAAGAGATTATCCAAGAGATCCTACTTTAAATCAGTGGATCAAAAACTTACACAAAATAAACAAGACATGGACGTAGGAAGAAGACCTCATGGGAAGAAGGATGTCCGCAGGAGGGGATGGTAAGTGGAATAATCAAAATGCATTGTATATCTGTATAAAATTATCAAACATTAAAAATGTAAAAATGTGGCAAAGGATCTGAACAGACATTTCAGATATAAAAATAGTCATTTTAATTTCTAGGCTTATATCTAATATACATGTACAAAAACTATAATACATATGCATTGAGGGGATTTATATATTTGTGCTTTCTTTCTCATACTTTATTACACAGTATCTTATTGCCCCACATTGCTCAGTGGCTTATAAATGTTTCTCAGTATATTGCAACTTTAATTATTCTTCTTTTGGTTTAAGTTACTGTTCTGTCCTTCTACTGTTTTTGTCTCTTCAGTAATTTTTTTCTTCGACTCTAGAGCTTCCCATTGTTCTTGGATAGATATTAAATGAGATGATAAAAAGAAAGATAGATGGATAGATAGATAAGTGGAACACTCTTAGGCACACTATCTGTACTAAAACACACACACTCTCTCTGTATTCTATCTCATTATTGATATTCTCCACCTAAAGCACTATTTTCATTACCTCTCCCTTTACTAATTAAAGCATACCTTACTTTTTGTTTCTGTGAACATATTTGTCATGAGTATTTTAAACACATTTTCTCATAAATCTGGCATCTGGTAATTTTTACGGGCAGTTTGCATTGAATGCTTCCCTGCCCATGTAAATTTTTGATTTTTGTTTCTTTGCAAGCCTTATAATTGGTTGTTTGAAGCTGGAGTTTTAACAATTATTTTAAGGCGACTAACAATATTTTTATTCTATTGCCTATCTTGCTTTCATGCCAACCCTTGTTGTATTTATTCATTTGTTTATTTTATCTATCTATCTATCTATCTATCTATCTATCTATCTATCTATTTATTTATTTATTATAGACTGGCTGAATAATCTTCTAAAGTTGTACTTCCTTCCTCAACCATGTTAAACTACTGATTTTTTTTCCTCTTTGGGAGGGAAATGGCATGCTTTTATTGTTCTTGTTGTCTGTGCACTTGTAGAGATGTCTCCCTCCATCTCTGTAATCAGCACTTAACTTTAGCTTAAAAAAACTTCTGTGGTAGAGGCTGCAGGTAGTACCAGTGTGTAGGAATAGTAAGATTTCTTTCTTAAACACTGCAGCAATGGATTTCCAGCTGACTACACCATTTCCATAATGTGTTTGGACATAAATCACTCTCCTCAAATTTGTCTCTTTAAATTACATCTTTTAAAAAATAATTAATAGTTTCTGAAGTTCTTGTCTGGTACCCGTCCAAATTCCAGAAGCCTCCAGGGTACCTTCCTGAATGATCAACTGGGTTGTATCTTGATCAAATCCATATATCACCTAGTTGCTTTTCATTCAATTTTTTCTCAAACAACCTTGATTCCAAAGTTCCAATGAAGCTTTTCCATCTGGGAAAAGATGAGAAACTATCTTATTTACCACCTGCTTTTTTTTTTGAACCTAGGCAAAATTTTTGAACCAAAGCTCTGAGCAAATAGTAGAAAGATGTTGAGCTTGTATCTGAGTCTGCCTGATGCTGTGGTGCTGAGCACAATGACAATGGCAGTGGGGGCCTTTCATTTTGAAGTTGCTTCCTTGGTGCTGGAAAGAAGGACACTCACACTTCTTAAATGAACAGACAAGAATTCAGCACTAACAATGAATAGTTAGGTGTATGATGACAAAACTGAGTTTCTGCTTTTGGGGGGCCACAATATTTTGACTTTGTGCTGACAAGACAAGGAGCTTCATGATTTTGGTTCTAATAGCCTGGGATGGAGTCTGTCTTTACTCAGCTGTGTGGAGTTTGGGGACAGAGTAGTTTTCTTTAACATATTTGAGACCCTTATCATTCTTATCAAATATTATTAGACTTCTCTTTAATAAATGTTCCTTCATTTCCTCTTTGACCTTTGTACATTTTATAAAAGTTTACAAAAAAATTTTTTAATGTAAACTAGATACTTAATATCTTTAGAGCTCTTCTGAAAGTAATGCTAGTAGATACTTGAGAATATTTTTCATCCCTGTTCTAAATTAGAACCTTTTATAATGCAATCTCATTTCTTTCTGTTAAGTATCCTTCATAAATTACTATAAAGTTATAAGTATAATTTCTATAATAGTTATTTAATTTTGGCTTTTTCATTTAAGTGGTTTCTTGAGATCGCTATTATTGTCCCCAGTTTGTCAACAAATAGTTTCCTATTGAACAGACTAGTTTTTGCTTACTCAGCAGGTTTTTATTTGACTAGGGTTTGTTCTCTCAGAGACTCCTGTTTAATCATCCTTAATCATCATTGTGAAGTACTAAGAGGATTGAAACAGTATTTCATGTTTAGAGACATGGTCTTAGAGAAGGAATTAGGACAGACAAGGACACATGGCGTCCTTGGAATGTAATACTGGTGAGTTTTTGAAAGAAACACACACACACACACATGCACACAGAATATGGGCATGCCAGAACTCCAGACACATGTGCCACTTTGGGCATCTGGCTTTATGTGGGCACTGGGGAATCAAATCCTGGTCTTTAGACTTTGTAGGCGAGCACTTTAACCACTGAGCCATCTCTCCAGTCCACATACATATTCTTGCTTCATGATGCTCTGCATGGCCTCACACTCTGCAAACCCCAAAGCCTGTACACTTAGAATCCTTTGACTTTAGACCAGATTTGAGAACCAAAATAAGTCTCTTTTATCTTCTCTTTATAGCTTATAAAATCTGTGATATGCAGAAACCTTAAATGAACTATTACAATGAAATTTGATTAAAATATAAGTTGACTAATATAGATGAGCATACTTATTACCATGAGGAGACTTATATATTGGGTTATGATAAAAATAGGTTTTAAAACCACATAGGATCTCATACTTGGATAGGTTGGATGATGATAATATTAAATTGAGTGGAAAAATACCAAATAGTTTATATTCATTGCAAACTGAATTCTAAGTATAATGAAAGATTTTGAAACATGATGACATATTATTAGGTAGTAACAAGTTCTTACTCCAGAAATTCCAAAGTGACCAGATTTCAAATAGTCACGATAGATATGAAAAGACTCCTCACGTACCTTTACCATGGGGTCTTCTTTGGGTAATGTGTCCGCATATGTTTTTTCCTTACAAAATTCCCATGACACTTCAAATTCAAGATATTTTTTTCATGTTCAGCATATAATCAGAACTGATGTGTGAATGTCAATATGGTAAGAGCTAGAACAAGAAGTCAGAAAGGATTCATATCCCAGATCAGAGCATTAAGTGAAGGAGCTGTCCTGGGTAAAAATAAGAATTGAGTCAAAAATAGCAACACTTTCATGAACAAGGTCTGGAAAAGCAATATAAGAGTTTGGTCCTTTATAATCCTAAATTACTTTATTGGTAGTGGAAAGGTTTAATACAATATCTTATCAAATAACCTCACTGTTATTTGACCTAAGCCACTAGATCCAGGAGAATATGCAAAGCAGTCATATGCAAAGTGTGTTACATCCTTATTGTCCACTATATAAAGTTCCAAAAATGTTTATCTCAAATTTAACTCATTTCCTCTATTGAAACAATGAAAACATAAATGACACATTTTAAAAATATTTTAACATGGTTTGTTGCTCTCTCCCTATGTTGTATGCCACTAAAGTTTTTCTTTTTCATTTTAAGACAAAGTGTTATTAGGAGAAAAGAGAAGGTAAGTGGAGGTAATCAAATACATTATATACATATGGTGTGGTCAGAATTAAAATAAGGGCTGGAGAGATGTCTCAGTTGTTAAAAGCACTTGCTAGGAAAGCCAAAGTCTGAGTTTGATTCCCCAGTATCCACGTAAAGCCCAATGCATAAAGTGGTGCATGTGTCTGGAATTCATTAGCAGTTGTAAGAGGCCTGGAAACACCAACACTTTTCCTCTGTCTGCTCTCTCTCTTTCTCTCTCTCTTTCTCTCTCTCCCTGTCTCTCTCTAAATTTATTCCTAAAAATAAATATTAAAAATAAAATAATATAAGTTATACTTTCAAAAGAGTATTTTAATAACCTTAACCAAATTCACATGTTACTTTGGGAATCAGTGCTGCTCTGTCCTGTGTCAGGGTTCTGAGAAACATTTTCAGAGTTAATGGTTTCCTAGAATTATCCAAATGGCTCATGACTCAAACTCACAGCTACAGTTTATCACATAGAAATCAAAATAGTAAATAAAAATAAGAGAAAGAAGAAATAAAGAAAAAAGAAAAGAAATAGAAAGGAAGGGAGGAAGGAAGAGTAGAGAGACAAGTTGTGAGTAACCCAGACACAATCTCCAGGACCATTCCTAGTGGAATCTCATGAGAACTATTTCTCTCCTAGCATGAAATTGTTATAACATGTGCAAAGCATTTCAAAGCAGAGTAGACTCCTTGATCCTTGCTTTTTAGGATCTCTTAAAGATCAATCATGTAGGCGTACTGGTATTGTCTTTCTGACTTCAGTCCTTTTAGCAAAACCCAAACACTGGCTATAAGCAGCTTTGAACTATCTATCTGCTAACAACGGTGTAGCTTGTCTCAAAGCCACATGTATATATGCATACACTCACTGCCTTCAGAGCTCAATTGCTAAAATGTAATCAAGAGAAGGACCTGAACCAAGACTTTCTTAAAGATGTGCAGGATTTGAGATATTATCCTACTTTTTGTGTGTTTGTTTTGGTTACCCAGCCAGGCTCTTAAGAGTACTTGTACCTGTGATCCAGGATCTCCAGAAGAACCTGTGGCTTTTTTTGAGTCTAGAAGGATAAAAAATATAAACCCTTATTTCATCTATCCTTTCCTTCCCCAAGTCCATTTCTCCTGTGTTTTTTCTATTTGTTCTCCATAATATAGGATTCTCTGGCTAACTTTTATTGATCACTAATATGATGTTTGGTTTTTAAAACTTGCTTTTTCATCATAATTATCCATTAGACGGTTGGTGTCCAGAGTCACTAGTAATTCTGTTTTACAAGTCATAAAATCAAAGTAAAGACTTCTAAATACAATTTACAGTGTCATTCTTGTATTATGTGTGTAGGTTGAAATAAATTTTAAATCAAGATACTAAGACAATTTTAAACCTAGACAGTAAGTAAACTTTTGTCAACATATGTACTTTAAGAAATGCAAAATGTTTGGCCAATATTAAGAATATCTCCAGTATTAATATACTTCTAAAAATGTTTTTACCTATCACTCTATCTTGTTTTAAATATTGATGCCTTAAGTTTCTCCAATTTTGTTTTATAGTTTGTATGTTTGTATGTGTGTATAATGCATATACTACTCGTGTATAGATGTCATGCACCTGATAAGAGCACATAGAAGAAAGAAAAACATGAATCTTCTATATTCCTGCAATTAGAATGCAGGAATATAGAAGGTATCTTCTAAGGTATCTTTAAATATATTTATTTTGGATTTATTATTTCAACATTTTCAAAATTAATGAGATACAGTTTGGTGAAGGGGTTGGGTCTTTAAAACAAAAGTTAATAAATTTCTTGGAAGAATAAATACTATACACATAGGAAATGATGTGATATATGTTTGGTTCACTAAAAAAAATAGAAGAGTAAAGTGCACAGTGCAGAAGAGAGGGCACCAGGAAAACAAAATCAGACTAGGGGTGGTTCTTGAGGGATTCTAGGAGAAGTAGGGTTTGAGATTTGGTGCTGTACAGAACAATGTCCTTAATATCAGGATGTCTAGAGATTTTGACTTGCTCTAACTCTTGGCGTGAGGCATTAAATTGCTTTCTCCTGAAACATTTCAGAGATCAGAAGTTGCCTGTGAAATGGGCAAATTTTATTCATGATCTATATTCCACCCACCCTGGGAAAAGTTCAAAGAATGCTCTGGCAGAAGCAGAATATGAAAGAGATTAAATCAAAATGTTTCTTGGAGAAGGTCAGGTGTGTGCTTATAAATCTTGCTGAGCTTCTCACATGAAAGAATATTTCAAACAATTTTCCCTTAAGTTCACTTGTTCAAGGCAATATTGTTCTTCATGAAAGGCCTGGGGGATACAGAAGTTGGTATTTGCAATATTCAGTTTTTTTAGGCCCCATGAAAAAATGACCATTGGTTGATTCAAACATGATTTCTGTGTGCCATGTTTCTCTCAAATAAGGGAAGGAATTTACATGAGCTAATTTAATATTGTCCAGTAGCCTCTCACTACTCCCAAGGGGGAAAATATTATAGCACATGTAATAGAGATCTTAGGGAAACCTGGAGTCCTTCAGTTGTCTTTGCTAAGACATTACAGATTGTGCTTCCAAACAACCTGCTGAAATTACTTTGACTAGCTTCTTTTGCAATCACATTCTATAGGAGTACTTTGCTTTGGAATAACATAAGCATTCAACTTGGTGGGTTTTTATTTGTGTTGATTGTGTCTTTCTTTAGAAATTCATGTCAACCCATATTTACCATTTACTTTCATTTTTTTTCATTCAGATAGGCACTTTGTAGGTCAGCAAAGGTGTTGCTTCTCTGATCACAGATAGGAAATCCCTGAGCTGTTAAGAGGTTTTAATTTTTTTCTACTAGCAAAGAATTCATTACAGTTCTTCATCTTTAGAAAGTTGGGCTGTTTCCCAAGAGTTTCAGAAGTCATTTCAAGCCCCAGTGGAGTGTGTGATTCTTGGAAGAACACCGGAAGATTCACCTAGCTTTGGTTTTGATGTTGACAGGTTGTGAAGCCTTCAAGTTATGGCTCATCTCCTCACAAGAGGCAAAAACACAGCAACAACCATGTCAACAGTGTTTCCTACAGGAATCTCTTCCTCTACTACCTATGACGTTCTTTCCCCAAGGCCACCTCATCTATTCTTTGTAATGTGCATCAGTTTTTAATAAAGAGTGTTTTGAGGTCTTTAAATCATTTTCCAGAAAAATAATATTTGTTGAGTATTTACTTTGTATGAGTAATTGTAGTATTAGTTCTCATGTTTTATTTGATAAAATTCCATAGCCACAATATAAAATGGGCAATATATATATTATTAATATTATAAACTGTAGATTAATATGCATAATACATATATATGATATATAAATATCTAAATAAATGTATACCATATAAAACTTTTGAAACCTCTTAGTGATCACAGTCACCAGATCTTTTTTTGTGAAAAAAAACATTTAATATTATTCCATTATCTCCACAACTCTAAAGTTTCAGTGCATTCATGGGAAAGTGGGGAACAGGTAGGAAATATTTTTGAATTTGGCACTGAGAGGACTGAATGCAAACCTCAGTTACTAGGCTTGACCTTGGGACACTTTCAAATATTTCTTCCTTGCTTGTGGACAAGGGAAATACATTCTCTGAGAATGTATTTTCCCATGACTGCAAATGGTACATGAGGAAACGGTGTGTCTCCAACCCTGGTGATAACTAAGAGGTCCAACAATAAGCTATGTTTTAAGTTCATAACAGATGACATTTTTTTCTGATGGGTTTTTGTAAAATATTAAATGTCTTAATGCAGGAGCTGGCTCATCTATGTGATGGGACAATTAACTTCAATCATATGTGTTTGATAGGATGCCTGTATATGGAAGAAAATCATATTGACTTTTATGAAGAAATTTATAGCAGGCTTGACAAATAACTTGAGATTTTAGCTGAGAAATAAGTATACATATAATGGTTATATTTTTCTTTTTGCTTCTTAGCCTACTTGAATAAATTATTTATAAATTTCTAAAAGAAGGAAACAAGAATAATGGTCTTTATATAGGCTGGCTCCAGCTTTTCCCTGTCAAGAGAGTCCAGTGAGAGGCAGAAGCCTTCTACTTCTTAATGTGATCCTCTGCATCTCAATGTATGTAATCATAGAGAGTCCTCACTTTAGATCATGTGAGAAGCTCTATAGCACATTCTTTTCCATGTATCATGACACACCTCCTAGTACAGGAGCAAGAAACACCCTGAGAATATGGGTTCTGTTTGTGTTTTAATAGCGTATTCACAATATAAAAGACAGTGCCTGTGCATATTAGTAATTTCTCAGCATTCTTGTAGACTACCAATTTAATTCAATAGGAAAAATTATTAATTCAAACTACAGTAGTAAGTACTGGAGAGCTTCTCTAGTACAAACTTTAAATATTGAGTTTCATTGAATTTAAATAAAATAATATATATAATAAATGATTAAAGACATCAGATAATATTATTACCAGCATAGTAGCAAATATATTTCTACTACTTCCTCTTTACTATATACCATATACTATGTTAGGCAATGCACATTGTTATTTAAGATTATCATTAAGAAAATATAATATAATTTGAAGTTCCTAAAAGCATACATTGGTAAATGACATAACAAACTTTCTGCTGAACATTCATTGTCAGAATCCCTCACTCTTCACAGCTCAGAAGGGTTTGTAATTATTCTTTCAATATATTTGAATATCCCCAAATGAACTGGACACCTCACCATTCTTTCCTAGTTGTTGTACATTAGGATGATATGATGAAAATGACACTTTACTTGTGTGGACTTTTTATTCAAAGAGCCACAACACCTGTCTGATTATGAGAAAACAGACAATTTCAAATTGGCACATATTTTACAAAATACCTGTACAACACTTCTCAAAACTGCCAATATGATTACAAACAAAGACATTCTGAGATAGTGAGTGCTTTGTGTGCTTTATATGAAGCCATTTTCACCTTGACTTTGGATGTTGGTATGGTTGATACTGTTTTAAAAGCCATGGAATAATGCTAAATGATCTTTTTTGTTTGTTTATCCTCTCTTTTCCCTTATTTCTTTCTCTTCCTCCTTTTCCTTCTTCTTTCCCACACTCATTACATTTATGCTATTTGGAATTCTCCAATTTTCTGGTATCTTAAAGTTGATGTCTGTTAATAATTTTGAAATTTTCTCAATCATTATTACTTCCCTTATTTTTTGCTACATTCTTGCATGTCTTCCTAATATTCTACTATACATACAGTATACCTTTTCATTTTCTTTGTGGTTGTCAAAGATCCTTTTCCAGTTGATTTCTTCTGCATTTTCTTTGAATTTCAATTTAAGAGGATTTTGTTGAACTATCATCAAGCTCAATGCCTGTATCTTCATCTGCATCCAGTCTATTTTAGGCCCATAAATGGCATATTTATTTTATGGTACAGGTTTTTGTTTATTTCTAGCATTGCCTTTTGACTAAAATTTTTATTTTTAAAAGTTATATCACAAATATTTTAGTTATGTCTCCCCCTCAGTGGTAATATTGGATTTAATATTGTCACCCATTATTTACATCTGCCTTCCACTTGAAACCTGTAAGAATATCCTTATCTGAAACTGAAGGCTCAGCAGATACGATCACATGAAGATGATGTTATACTGGTTAAGGTGGCTATGGAGTTGAATATGACTGGTATCCTTTTGAAAGGAGGGTTCTTTCTTGAATATTCTGTGTTGGAATTCAGTGCGGTGCTGGTATGGATTGAATATGTTGACAGAGTTCAGGTGTCACAAACTCAATCACCAATGGCACAAGGGAGGTGACAGGTATTTACATGATAACAACTCCACCTCCATGAATGAATTCATGGGAGTTCTTGTTGAAAGAAATTTCTTCCTATGTGAATATTTATTTATTTATTATCTTAATTTTTATTGAGAACTTTAATATATAATCATACTACAAAGTTGTCATATTCCCATTGTGTTACACTCTTATTTCCTCTAAACCCATTCCACTGAAATCTCTCTTCTCTCAGATATCAGTGCTCACTGTGGTGCAATGGCCACACCAGTGAATCACTGTTGAGGGGACCATACCTCAGACTACATGACCCTGCCTGGGGCTCTAATATTCTTTCTTTTCTTTTTTAAAATTTTTTCTCTATTAAGCAGAGAGAGAGAGAGAGAGAGAGAGAGAGAGAGAGAGAGAGAGAGAGAGAGAGAGAGAGAGAGAGAGAGAGAGAGAGAGAGAACACACCAGGGCCACCACCTTGTGGGTCTGGCTTATGTGGGTACTGGGGAATTGAACTTGGAGTCTTAGGCACTAGAGGCAAGTGCCTTAACCGCTAAACCATCTCTCCAGCCCCTAATATTCTTTCTGTTCCAACTTTCATAGTGTTCCCTAAGCCTTTGGGAAGTGTATTATATGTGTATTATAAGTGTATTTGGTGGTAGACTCTCAGAAGACTCTAACTTTCTGCTTATAAGTTTTAAATCTCCTCAGTAACTGTGACCATGTCTCTGAAGGAGGTTCTCAGGCTAGCTGCAAGAGTACCGTTTATATTTAATCAGACATTTGCTGTGATGGTTTGATCCAGATGTCCCCCACAAACAAATGTGTTCTGAAACCTTGATTCCCAGCTGATGTCAGTTTCGGTATTGGAACTGTTCTGTTGGATATGGGCTTATGGGGGTCATAGCCACCTTCCTCTTGACAGCTTTTGGCACATTTCTACTACTGTTGTCCACCTGATATTGTCAAGGAAGTGATGTCCATCCACTGCTCATGCCATTATTCTCCTTTTTTCCCTGTCATCATGGAGCTTTCCCTCAACTCTATAAGCCAAAATAAACCCATTCTTCCAAAAGCCACTTTTAGTAGGGTTCTTTTTAGTTGTGACAATGAGCAAATGGATTACAACAATTTTAGTACCAGAGAGTGGCATCTATTGTTGCTGTTAGAACCCTAATTCTGTGGCTTTGGTCTCTTGCAACTGACATGCAGGAGGAGGAATGTGGACAGATTTGAAACCTTGGCCTAAGAGAAGCCTTGCAGTGCTGTAAGTACAACTTGATGGATTCTGGTCAGAGCTGAAAGACCTGAATGTAGTAGGTACTATGGGTTGTGAGGTTTGGTTTATGAGGGTGAGAAAGAACTTTGTTGGAATGGGTTGTGAGGCAGTGAGAGACTTGCTGCATTCTGCCTGTTTGTGTTCTGAGAACTTGTCCAGGGTTGAATTGCTAAAAAATGATCTGGTCTGAGGAGATAGAGATGGAACAGAAGCATTTGCCTCTTTAGTGGCAATTTTTAGCCAGATTACAACCATTGAGATTGGGCCAGGTGATCTGCATTGGAACAGCTGGAAGAAATTGGACTCAAGGAAATGAGGAGCTGAAGAAGGTTTTCTGCTTTTCAAAGCTGACTTTATTATCCCCTGGATTAACAAATTGGCAGCATAACTGGTATTATCGAATATAATGAGTGCAGGAAGAGAGGGTCATTGTAGTTGTAGCACTGTTTTATTTTTTGAAAACAGCCATGGGCAATGGGAAGCAAGTGTGCTGGATTGACTATTTGGAAGCCAAGTGAAGCCAAGAGGATGAACTACAGGATGTGCTACAGTGGAGACCCAGTGAAATGCCAGGACTATGGGATGGCTCCCAAGGACAGCTGCCAGCACCCTATGGAGCATTCCAGGACTGGGAACAGCCTAGCTGGGGGAGAGGAATCAGAACTCCCAGAGAACCATCACTGGTTATTATCATTGTTGGGGTTAGAATTTGATGTTTGC
>PVHP010005549.1:0-64847 GCA_004024765.1 Zapus hudsonius
ATCTTCAGTTAGCTCTTCATATCCTTAATGACTTCCAAGTATCTACCTCACTGAACTATTTCACCTGAAACATCATACAGCATAGAGGAGTGACATCCAAGAACACAAGTAAATAAAAGGGAAGCAAATAAAAAAAGACACAGCATAGAAACTTATAATACAAAATGGAGGATGCCATGGGAACAGGAAGAAAGTAATCATGAACTTGACTTGACAAGAAAATTCAGGCCAAACCTGAAAAGAGGTAGCTGTTGGGGCTCTGTTGGGGGAGGGCAAGGTGCATGTTTCAGACAGGAAATAAACATTTGTGAAGGCCCAAAGGTGTTACTGTGCATGACACATTCAAAGAAGAGCCAGTGGTTCCATCTCACCAGAGTGTGAAGTGCTTGAGGCAGGGAAGGCAAGCTGGAGGAGGGGTGACAAGAGCTGCAGCTGAAGGAGGGCTGGACTGTCAAGGATCCACAGCATAGACAAGGTCTTCCAGCTCCTGCTAAGATTAAGAGCTGCTTGACTGAGAAGCCTTCTTTAGCACCATGCCCTGGCATTGAGGAGTTAGGTAGCCAATCGGACGGAGGGCCCAAAGAGAGAACACCACACTTGCCTACTTCAGCAGAACCAGAGGTCAGAGTCTGATTCAGCCATCCAATCAGCTCTCTTGCCCCCTATTCTGGAGCCAGCCCCTAGCCCAGACCAGTCAGCTCTCTCTCAGACTCACCTGAGCTTGAAGGTAAAGCCCACCACCATAGGATTATATATAGATGCTTACCAGGTGGGTAAGCCCTCTCTGTTCATCCCTCCTGAACTTCCAGGTTCCTGTCCTGATAAGGCTGGCAGGGCTGAGGAGAGGGGACACCTGGACCCTTACTTCCACATGGGTTCTCCCATTCCTGCCCTCCACATGGCAGGAGCTCACTGCACTTTCTTTTCTTTCCTCTCTAAATCCCTTCTCATGTTTCTTCCAGGCCCACCACATGGGCTCTCAGACCTTGTGGGTCTATCCATTTCTGTTCCCTTGGTTCCATACTTCCCTGAATAAATGTGATGATTTAATAATTATCCTTCTCAGTCTTGTTTCACCCTAATTCTTTCGTAAAAACAGACACAAACTCAGGGTTTGGAGTTTAAGGAAGTCCTAGATCTCTGGACCCCTTAAAACTATTACAACATCCTTAGCTTCATACCTAGCTGGTTTTTCCCCCATAAGCTTTTTTAGCTTGTTTTTTTTTTCCTCTTGGGCACCTGGGAAGACCCTACTACACACCCTCTGGTAACATGAAAGCCTGAGTTCAAGCCAGTACATACGGGCAATGCAATAGATGCCATTTACAACACTGCCACTGAAGGATTCTCAGGCCCCCAAAATTTGGTCACACCTGAGATGCAAGAATCACTGCATGGAAGCTGTCCACAAATATCAACTGGAAGATGACCTGAACCAGGAGGGAGAAACTCTCTATGCCATTATTATAGCAAAATGAGCATGAGTTTACTGTCCTTCCCCCTTATTCATGGTTACACTCTGCAGGCCACAGATGGCCAGTCACATAGCATGAGGTGAGAAACTACGAGAGCTTTGAAGTTCAGTGAGACAAAGAAGTAATTGCTTTAACTGTGATAAGGAAGTTAGGAAAAAGATGAGAACCCATTGTAAAAGTGTTAAGTTGCTAAGGTGTAAGCATCTGCTTCCTTGTGCTTGTTAATTTACATGTCTAATGTCAAGTACACATCTCTGTGCCCTATAAAACCCCTTTGTAACAGGGGTTTGGGGCCAAATGCTTTATCTATGCTTGGCCCACCAGCCTAAATTCCTAAATTCATAATAATAATAAATGAAACTCCACTCTCCTCTTGCTGAACCGGCTTTGTCTTTTTGTCACAGGGAATTTCTACAACACCATAAAGCTAAGACTTTGAGATTTTCCATAACAATGGTAAGCCTATCATAATTCAATGGTTGAGGAAGTTCTCAGAGGATGAGGAGTGAATCCCAGTGGTGGAATAAATACCAATGGGAACTTCTCACTTCTCTCCAGAACTCCCAGCACCTGAGACCATTGCACCAGAATATCCTCAACTCATTGGTGGCAGGTGTTCTGTGCCCCCCTCATTCTTTCAGCCCTGGTTGACCACCTCCTTCAGAATACAGACCAGCTGCATTAAACCAGATCCCAGTTAGAGTTTCTAAGGTTCAGTTCCTGCTTCCATCAAAAGCAGATGCTGGGCTGAGGAGATGGCTCAGTGCATAAAGTCCTTGCTATGCAAGTGTGAGGAGCTGATTTCAGATCCCCAGAACCTACATAAAGCCTGTGTATATAATCCCAGCCCTCCCTCCTATGGCAAAACAGAAGGCAGAGACAGGAGAAGCCTAGGCAGTCCACAGGCCAGCTGGGCTGGAATACACATTAGTGAATACAAAATGACCCTGCTCCAAACAATGTGGAAGAAAGGACTGACAGCTGAGATTCTCCTTGGATCTCCTTTCACACGCTGTGGCACACACCTGCACTCACACACATAAGTACGCATGCTCATAGTGTACACACACACACACACACACACACACACACACACACACACACACAAAATGGATGTTATCCTCACACATGTCCTTAGGGAGTCCATTTCAGTTTTCAGACTAGAGCAAGAAGAGATGTCCAGGGAGTAGGCTGCTTATATGCAAACATAACTAAGGCTGGTATTGGATTTCAGACTCTGGTGTGGTGGGGCCTGGGGAGGGGGGGCTCTGATGAGATCACAGACTCTTTAGGTTCCATCTGTCAATCCTTACTTTGCTCCTCTCCTTCCTTCTGTACCTCTGATTTGCATATAGTAGTGTTTGCCTCTTTTCTAGGAGTTTATCTTGGTGTCATTTTAACCTGACTTAAACTGTGTATAAACGTATTTAGGGAGTATCTGAAAGTTCTAGACTGGATGCAATGGACAGACTCACCTGGGCCAAGTCAGTGTTGACACTCAGCCCTAACAACCTAAGACCAGCTCTTCTTTTTTTTTAATATTTTATTTATTCATTTTTAAGCAGAGAGAGAGCACCAGGGCCACCACCTTGTGGGTCTGGCTTATGTGGGTCCTGGGGAATTGAACCCAGGGCCTTAGGCACTGTAGACAAGTGCCTTAACCGCTGAGCCATCTCTCCAGCCCAAGACCAGCTCTTCTTATTACAACCCACAAAGACACTGGAGTTGCAACACAAATTAGCACCCAAGAGTATCTGATGCAATTACTTTATGCTTAGTACAATGCCGGCACACCGTAAATTCAAAATAAATGTTCAGTTCTATCAGAGTGGCTGGGAATGTAGCTAAGTTGGTACAGCACTTGCCTAGTATGCATAATGTCCTGGGTTAGATCCCCAGGCCACCATAAACCAGGTGTGTGGTGCATGCCTATAATCCCAGCAATGGGAGATGGAAGCAGGAGGCTGAGGCATTCAAGGTCACCCTCAGCTACTGTTGTTTAATGAAATTCCTTCACACTGAAAACAGTAAATAACTAGGACCAGCTTTTATCAAAAGCAGCTGGGACAATTCACGAGAGAAGACATGAAGAGAGTCATCAGACACCCCCCCCAAGAGCCAAGGCAACCCTTAGCTCATGCCAGCTGCATGCAATGACCATGAGGCCTGCATGCTTCTTCTCGTGGCCTCAGTGGAGAATGTATAGAGGGTGGATCAAGGAACAATGAGCTCCAACAAAGTGATTTCTTTTGAGTCTCCATGCTCTGAAAGTAAGTCCTCATCTGGAGACTGAGGAAGAGCCTTCATGGGGGTAAGCTCTGGGGTCTCATACTCCTGTACAGGGATAAGGATCTCCATAAGCAGCCACAGGGAAGTTGTCATTCAGGATGGGAGAGATTTCTCTGTGGTGCAGCTGCTCTGAGGTCCCCATGTTCTGTAGGTATGCCCTTAACCGAGGCTGAAGGAGTAGCACCCAAGGAGTAATCTTGACCCAGGAGGCTCCATCAAAGTGGCTGCTTTGGGGGCTCCACATTCCTATAAATATCCCCTCTCCATGCTCTGCAAGGAGCCCCAATAAACTCATTAGTTCACCAAACTGGTATTGATGCAATCATACTTTGGTCTGCCATCTGAGCCCTATCTGGGGTGAAGACATGTAGTTTTTTTTCCCCCAGGGGAAAAGATTCCCATAACAGCTACATAGAGAGGCCAACCTGGGCTATATTTAAAGACATGATAAAGATACAATCTTCCTTTTTCTTCTGTGCTCCAGAAACATGACAGGCCCGGGAATTACTCATCTTTGTTCCCCATCCCCACCCCATCCATGAGGCCAAAGTCAGGGTCTGTGTGTGGCAATACCCCTCACTACTCACTCTGGAGCCCCCAGGAAGTCCATCCCGAAGCTGTCAGGTCCCAGAAATCTGCTCCAGAAGACAAGGTAGACAGAAACAGAGAAGGGCAGAAAGAGGAGAGAAGGAGGGAGAACAGAAAGCATGGCCCCAAAGTGAGGTCACAGAGCAGATAAGAGCTGGCATGTGGTGTGTCACCATGATTTCATGAAGGGAATGAAGTATCCATGTAGAACACCAGAGTTTAAAGGGAAGGCCGAATGAGAGGATGAGTGTGGAGGTGACCTTGGAAACAACGTCAGAGAGCAAAGTGCACAGTGCCATCAATCATGGCAGAGCCAAAGAACAAAATAGAATACAGGAGTTAAAATGGATGAGGAGCTCCAAAAGAAATATGCCTCAGTTAAAAAGCCTCAGTGGAGTGGGGACTGGGAGGAGGGAAATGATGGACCAATGATGTGTCCATACAAAGTTTCTACCTAACAAAAAAAAAAGTAAAGTATAGGGCTGGAGAGATTGCTCAGTGGTTAAAGGTGCTTGCTTGTTTGGCAAGCCTGAAAGTCTGACAACCCAGGTTTGATTTCCCAGTACCCACTTAAAGCCAGGGGCATGTGTCTGGAATTCATTTGCAGTGCCAGGAGGCCCTGGCATGTCCATACTCACTCTCTTTTTGTCTGTCTCTTTCTCTCTGTTACTCTCTCAAATAAATTTTTTTTAAAATAATAATGAGTAAGGCATAGGAAATGACTCAGCAGGTCCAAGCAGATATCACACAAATATGAGTGCCCAAAAGGACCTGATTTACCCTGAGTTTAATTCCCTAGCAACCCACATAAAAAGCTGGGCATGGCCATAAATGCCCAGCCCCATGGGGAGTGGTGACTGGAGAATCTCTGGGGGACCCTAACCAATAACTGCAGTTCAAGGCTCAGTGAGAGATTCCATCTGAAGGAAACACAAGGATAAGTGACTGAAGAGGACATCCAATGTTCTCCTGCACGTGTGCACATGGAGCTTGTATACCTGTACACACACTTGTATTTATTATACCACACTTATACACACCACACCACATGTACTACACACATGACATAAAAGGGTTTAGAAATCTTTGTATAGTAGGTACCATTTAGTGAGACATCATATGCACCTTTAACATACATGTGTGTGTCTTATATACTGTGAGCAAAGGCATGAACTATCTTTGCAAGCAAGCACCTTTAACCACTGAGCAATGTCTCCAGGTTCATATTAAATAATTTTAAAGGCAAACTAAGCTTCCTAACTGATCGACCCCATTATGAAATCTCCAGTTCACAATGGATCCAGAGAGAGGCCGCTAAACTCATAATAGTCTCCTGCCTCATACCTCTCCAAGTGTCCTGTGTACTTCTGTATGAGATGAGGTTCCCATTTGTCTTGGAGCCTATGGTAGTTGGAATGAATGTACCCCAATAGATTCAGGAATTTTGTTAAAAGTTTGTCTCCAGCTGTCTTGCTGGAGGTGTCACTGTGGGCAAATCCTAGGGTCTAGCCCTAAGGTGTTACTGGGAATGGATCTGGACTTCCAGCCTGAGGTATACAGAGAGCAGTCTAAGCTCTGGCTGGATTCCCTGCTGCTTGGCTGCCTGTGTGTGCTTACTTTTGAAGGTGCTGGTGATGGTTTTTCTTTCTGCTTGGATCTGTAATCTTCAAATAAATCCCATTTCTCCTATAAACTGTATCTGGTTTGGAGCTTCATCCCAGCAGGGTATAGCTGACTGTAATATAGATCCTTAGGAAGGACTTGAACACAGGTACTGCCCCCTAAACAAGAAGTAGTCCACTCCAGCAGCCTGTGTCAAGAGACAGCAGACAATGCCCAGCTTCCATCATGTGTGCCATCAGACAGAAGGACCCTGATGTCTTCATTCGTTAGATGTAGTACTGTATGTCCAGGGGCCACAGCCCAGACCTCAAGGCTGTCATGAACACTCCTCAATGTTCCATCTTTCTGAATGTCCACTCCTGCAGATGTCACTTGAAAGCATTTCTTGCATCGCTTGTCACTGGGGGATCTTTCAGACTTAGCTTTCCTGCTGAGAGATGAGCATTAGACTCAGGACCATCTTACACAAGACTGTTCACGTGCTGTGATCTTGCACAATGTCATTTTGTAGCATGAGAAAGAAGTCGCCAGTGCACAGGGATGAAGTGGCACATGGACGGCCACCTGCCCCTGAGAGGTTGGCCCTTCATGCCCAGCAAGCCAAGATTTCAAAAAGCACATCGCTGTTCTAATCAATCAAGCTTTTGTTTCCAGCAGCACTCATGAATTCAGAAACCAAAGTCTTCAACACAGAAAGTCAATATGGAATTTTTAGCCGGGTGTGGTGGCGCACTCCTTTAATCCCAGCACTCGGGAGGCAGAGGTAGGAGGATTGCTGTGAGTTCAAGGCCACCCTGAGACTACATAGTGAATTCCAGGTCAGCGTGGACTAGAACGAGACCCTACCTCAAAAAAAACAAACAAACAAACAAAAACAAAAAAAATATGGAATTTTTACAACTTGACCTGTTCTTATAAACCTACTCTGAAGTGTTTTTTTGTTTTTTTCTCAGTAGACACCCGAACATTCCACTATACATAACTGAATGTGAGGGTCACAAAAAATGGCAACAGTAAAAGGTTTCTGAATACAAAATGACCAAAACTGAATTAAAAATCAAATGTCTTGGCTGGAGAGATGGCTCAGTGGTTAAATGCACTTGCTTGAAAAGCTTGCTGTCCCTGGTTCAATTCCCCAGTGCCCATGTAAAGCCAGATACACAAGGTGATGCATGTATTTGGATTTCATTTGCAGTAGCAAGAGGCCCTGCCTGACCCCCCCCTCTCTCCTACAAATAAATAAAAATATCTTTAACCAAATGTTTGGGGGCTGGAGAGATGGCTGTGCCCAGCTGATTCCATGAGACCTGGAGATTTGAGCTTGCAGTCTCAGACCCCATCAGGCCCAAATGTTTGTGCAAGAGTGCGGAGCCATATCTCCATCCCTACAGTACATTTTTTGCATGTCTATGCATATGTGTGTGTGTGTGCACCTGTACCACAGTGTATGCGAAGAGGTCAAAGATCTGTCCTCCCGTTCACCTGTTTGCTGTTGTTTAGCCGTTGTCTACTTGTCTACCTGGCCCATGAGATTTGAGAATTTCCTGATTCCAAGTCCCATTTCTGTAAGTGTGCTGGAATCACAGGTGTGTGCCCACCTTGGTATCCAGCTTTATGTGGACACTAACAATTGAACTTGAGTTGGGCCATTTCCCAGCTCCATAGCACATTTTTAGATAGGGTCTCTCTATATAGTATGCTGTCCTTGACCATAGCCATCTTCCTGTCTCCATCTTCCAAGTGCAAGTGTTTCTTCTTCTTCCTTCCTTCCTTACTTTCTTCCTTCTTTCCTTTCTTCCTTCCTTTCTTTTTTCTTTCCTTCCTTCCTCCCTTTGTTTCTTTTGAGAAAGGATCCTGGATCTCAATCTGGCCTCAAACTCTCTTAAGTAGTGGATAATGACCTTGAATTTCTGATCTTGCTGCCTCCACTTCCCCAGTGCCATGATGTGGTGGTATATGCCACCATGCACAATATATACAGTGCTGGAGATTGAACTGAACACTTTGTACCTGCTAGACCAAGGCTCTAACAACTGAGCTACATTCCTAACCCATACAGGTCCCACTCCAAATGGATTTTAGGGACTGGGAAGATGGCTCCGAGGTTAACTGTACTTGTTTGCAAAGCCTGCGGGTCCAGGTTCAATTCCCAAGCCACCCATGTAAGCCAGCTATATGAAGTGGCTCAAGTGTCAGGTGTTTGCAGTGTCAAAAGACATGTATGCACATACATATGTGCATGTGTACATATGTGCTCATGTAATGCATAAAAAATTTTTTTAAAGAAGATGGATCATTTGGGGGAAGGGTTTGAGGTAAGGTCTTGCTCTAGCCCAGGCTGACGTGGAATTCACTATGTAGTCTCAGACTGGCCTTGAACTCACAGTTATCCTCCTACCTCTGCCTCCCTAGTGCTGGGGTTAAAGGCATGAGTCACCACAACTAGCAAGATAGATATTATTACAAGGTGCTACATTGGAAATTTGTTCAAAAACCATTCAAAGTTCCATTGGACTTAACAAAATCATATTGCATGTACACATATTCCAGAGCTGAATAATTGCTGATTATTATGACATAATGGAGTGTGGTTCGAACACATTGGTACATGGATGGATAGTCAGCAGAAAGTGAAGACCCAGGCTCCTCACAATCACACTCCAAGGCACAGGACTGTTGGAAGCCATTTGACTCTCTGTGCCTAAGTAGCTAGACTCCCATCAGTGGGGTTCTGGTGGGACAGAGACAATGTGGTATGCACTGTGCTTGTGTGATAGCTCATCTTCACTGTCAACATCACTGGATTGAGAATCACCATGGGAACACACCTGGTTGTTTCCAGGTTTACCTAAAGAGAGATGGCCAGCCCAAATGTAGGCAGCACCATCCTGATAGTGTCCTGTTTGGGGTCCTGATTTGAAAAAGAAGGGAAAAGAAACCGGATGTGATGGTGCATGCTTTTACAGCACTTGCGAGGTGGAGGTAGGATGATTGCTGTGAGTTCAAGGCTAGCCTAAGACTATATAGCAAATTCCAGGCCAGCCTGGGCTAAAGCAAGACCTCAACTCAAACCCTTCCCTCCAAATAATCCATCTTATATTTAAAATTTTTTTTGCATTACATGTGCACAGATGTGTGTGCATGAACATGGCTCTTGACACTGCAAACAAAGGCTGAGGTAGGACAATCCCAGTTTGAGGCCAGCCTGGGACTACAGAGTGAATTTCAGGTCAGCCTGAGCTAGAGTGAGACCCTACATTGGGGAATTAAAAAAATAGGGGAAAAAAAAGAAGGAAAGAGAGCACCAGAAATTGATCTCTTGGCCTTCTTATTGTGGCTGAAATGTGACAAGTCACCTCATTCCTGTCCCCAAGTCTTCCACAACATTATAGACTGTACCCTCACACTGGAAACCTAAGAACCCCTTATTTTCTTAAGTTGCTTGTGTCTGATATTTTGTCATAAGCACATGGAAAGTAACTGATACGCTTTGCATGGTCATGGGCCATTCTCAGAGGTCACAATGCTGGGCTGCTCAGGAGCACTTGGCATCTGACACACTCCATAGCAAGGTCCTAGTTGGTTCCATTACAAATAAGAGTAAATTTAAAAAATGAAAATTTAAATTGTACACATACATGTGTTTTATAATTTCATGTCCAGTAAAATAATCAGAAAACATCTAAAATGTAAAACTGTGTATGTGCCCTTGCAGTACCCCAGACACTTGCCTGCATGAGGTCACTTGCTGGCAGTGGCCAGAGTCACCTGTCAGATGTCCTGCTCCTTCACATTTTTGGGAGTCTCTCTTTTTACTATTTCTGGAGTTTTGCAGGACTCCATTGATTCTTGAATCTACTCCTCTGAAGGACTGGAGTTACAGGTACACATGGCCTCGCCCCCCCCCTTATGTGGAATTTGGATATTTGCACTAGGACAGTCTCAGCCCCACTCAGGCCCTCGTGCTTGTTTGGGAAATGCACCTAACCACTCAACCACGTCTCCAACCACAAATTTAAATGTTCTTTAAACAACGAATGACTCCGTAGTGTTTTTCTTATTCAACTGTACACACACAATCATTCTCGACTAGTAGATCATTCAACCATCTTGTTAGGCTTTACTGGGTCTCTTGATAGAATCAATGCCATCGCCCTGAACCCTTAGCTCCCTGTAAATATGACACTCATTTTGCTACCTAGTCCTACTGTCCAATAGCCCAGCACTTGAGGGCCTCAGCCAGGCACCAAAGAACAAATACATCAATGGAGTGATTTCTTTTTGTTTCTTTTAGTGTTTTTTTTTTCAAGAAAAGAGAGACAGAAGAAAGACAGACAGAGAAGATGGATGCACCAGGGCCTCCAACCACTGCAAACAAACTCTACATGCATGTGCCACTTTGTACATCTGGCTTTACGTGGATACTGAGGAATTGAACCTGAGTCATGAAGCTTTTGCAGGCAAGCACCTTAGCGGCTGAGCCATCTCTCCAGCCCTGTTTCTTTTAATTTTGTTAGGGCTTCCACCTAGGGCCTTATGCCTGGTGAGCAAGGGCTCTGCCACTGAGACACACAACCTGTCCCTCTGTGTGAGTGAATGAGATGAAAGACACCTAACAGGAAATGAATCTATCATAGCTAGGAGATACTCCAGTAGAAATACTCTGTTCCCATCACCTACAGTGACTCTTAAACAGCTGGGAATGTATTGGACATGCTCAGTTGGCAGAATGCTTCTCTAGCATACACGAAGCCCTGGGTTCCATTCCCAGCATCTCCTAAGCCATATGTGGTGGCACATGCCTGTAGCCCCAGCACTTGGGAGGTAGAGGCAAAAGGATCAGAAGTTCAAAGTCAACCTGCTCCATAGTGAGTTCAAAGAGAACCTGGGATGTATGAGACCCTGTCTCAAAAAAGTATAAAAATGCAGCTGCTCTTAACTACTCCTTGCATGTTGTGAACTCCAGGCCCCCAGGACACCTGTGTGTGGAAGGCCAGAAGAGCAGCCAGCAATTGGACCTTTTGCTGTTTGAAGGAGAAAATAGACCAGCTCAGTCTTTAATCAGAGAGCTACATGGAAAAATGACACATCTCCAGAAGGCCAGTTTGTGGTTTTCAAAAGGGACAAATGAGTGTGGGATGAACATGTGTCATAACCACCCAGACAGAAATGACTTTGCCAGGCAGGCAGGCAGGCAGGCACACAGCCACAGACCTTATAATCTGCTCCCTAGATGTTCTTTCAGCATGAGCCTACACCTGCGTGCCCAGCCAAAAATTAAGGAGTTAGTGCCTGACTCTCCATGGTGGTGGGTGTAGGAAAGAGTTCTGTGGAGCCAGAGATTTTGTGCTGTCATTGACAAGACAAGCTGTGGGGATGACCTGGGCCTCAGCATTGTCATTTAGAATGTAGGAATAGCAGGAGCTTGGCCGTAGCACAGTTGGTGGAGTATTTGGCTGGCATGCACAAAACCCTGGATTTGATCCCCAGCACTGCAAAAATGGGCATGGTAGAGCATGCCTGTAACTCCAGCGCTCAGGAGTTGGAGGCTGGAGGATCAAAAGTTCAAGTTCATCCTTGGCTACACATTGAGGAAAAAATAGTATTCTGGGGAGTTTTCAAATAGCAGTGATTCAGGAAGCTTAGCCTGAGAACAGTATGTGGTCTGGTTGGAGTAACACAATGGCAAGTCTTAAAGCATCTTACCCCACTCAGCAGTGGTAAAGAGTAAAAATGAAGAGCTAAAGGAAATGGTGTGAAGGGGTGACTGCACAGTGTTAAAACACTAATGCTCAAGATCCTCAATCCCAGTTACTGCAAAAGGAAAAAGAGCAAGCAAGCAAGAAGGAAATAAAGAAAGAAGGAAGGAAAGAAGGAAGAATGAGCAGCAGGGAGAAGAGGAGGGATGGAGGAAGGGGCAAGAAGGAATAGATAGAAAATGAAGAAAACTACACAGCAAACTGGACACAGGATGGAGACGTGCTGAAGATTTATCCAACTATTTGAGGCTGGGTGACTACAAGATCATCTGCATGCAATTGACATACGTTAGTGACATTTCCTTATTAAACAACTCTCCTCTATGTGGGCTCTTGTTTCCTGGGTTCTTCCCATGATTGAAAGTCTAACTTTCTGTACTCTACTTTTATAGTAAATGTCCAGCACTTTGTTTTCTAGGTGTTTTGTCTGGTGTCCAGAACTCTGTAGCAGTTACCTTCTTGTTGCTGGGACAAAGGACCCAATGAGAAGCAGCTTATGGGAGAACGGGGAATTTGCTTCAGGTGACAGTTTCAAGGGGAAGTTGCAACATAGCAGGGAAAGTATGACAGAGCAGACAGCCAGGGCGTCACATCTTGTCACAGCAGTAGGAAGGAAATAGTCCAAGGGAGCTAGTAGCTTGAACACTCAGTGGGCAGGACAAACCTCCAGGTCCACCCCCAGTGACACAGCTCCTCCAGCAAGGCTCCCTGAAGCTCACTAACATGTTCCAAATTGTCACCAGCCCATGGGGGACAGCTCACTTCTACCACACAAGCTCTGACTGAAGTTCATAAAGTAGGACCGTTTGTAGCATCTGTGCCTGCTTATTACATCAGTACGCTGTTCTGATTTTTCCTACTTTACAGTGACAAAATGCAATTCCAGTTTAGTACACCAGATGGCAACCACTCCTCTCCATCCCATTCCAAAAAATAAATAATGAAAGCCATATTTGGAAAAGATGAGAAAACACTAGAATGGTAAGTTTCTGTTTGTCCTCTGACTTGACATGAGAAAATACAAATTATCACACTTAGCATCTGTATTCCCCTGAAAAAAAGTGAGGAAAAGTTTCCGACTTGAGACAAGAGTACACAAACTCTTTTTGTGTGCTGAAAGTTTTGTGTTTTGAGTTTTTGTTTAATTGTGTTAGAAAAAAAAAAAAAAAGGCAGGAAAGGTGGGAGAAGACTTAGCCCAACAGTAGAGACAGGCTTTTTTCAGGGAAAGCCCGAGAAGGGCTCTGATCAGGCAGGTCAGAAGGCACTTCCCTTACAGACCAGGGAAGTGGGGGTCATTGGAATCTTGGGTTGCAGTATGATTCACCTTGCCTCGGGGTGTGGACCACTTCAGGGAAGTGATAAGTGGACAGGTGGTTTGAGCCTTTCCAGGAAAGTGATCATTGGGGAGGGAGAGAGGGTCTGGGTCACTCTTAGGAAACAGAGAGTTACAATGAAATGACAGAGTCCAAAAGTAGACACATTCTGGTTCTAACAAATTGAGTTTGTTTTTATGTGTTGGCCAACAGGAAACTCTGGAGGGAGTAGATCATAAAAATGATGGTGGGATGAAATAAGACTTTCATTGGTTATAAAGCAGTAATTAATTGATTAACTCATTTTTGCTGGGCAAAGTGGGGGGTGGGAGAGCGGTGGGAAAGTGAAATTTTGCTGAATGACAGCCCTGCCATCCTTAGACCTGCCCAGGCTCTGCAGGCCCCACTGAGAAACATGATCAAACTGCATTCAGGAGACTCTGAGTTGATTCTTCTGCCTCTGGACGGGACTAAATCAGCTCAGGAGAGAGGAGCTCGCTGTGGACTTCAAACCTGAATGCAAGGCTTTGAGAAGCCGAGTTCTGATGGTTTGAACCATTGTCCTTGGAGCATGCTTTGGTCCGACACTCACCGTAGGTATCCTTGCTTTGCTGTCACGGTTATCACCTCTGCCCTAAAAGAACCCACAGTCCACCCCCCTTCCAGCCCTCTACTCCTGTAGGGGAGGAGGGAGGCTACTCCCGAAGCATGCTGGGGCTTTAACAATGGGCTCTCTCCTTTACTGGCACAGAACGAGACTGTGCACATTCTAAAAGATCCTAATGCCTACATATATAGCAAACTAAATAGTATTATTCATTAAATAATACTAAAAATAAATACTATTTAATTAATAATATTATTGATTAAATAGAAAGCAAAATAAATAGTATTTTATTTGAATATAAAATTTGGGTGGGAGTTCTATTAGTAATTCCCTTGGAAAAGTCTCTCTTCTCTGTTTAGGTAATTATTTTTTAATTTAATTTTTTTGCATGTTATGCGTGTGTGCTATACATATGTGTGCATGTGTGGTGTGCATGCGTGTATATGTGTATTCATATCCATGTGAGTGCCTACGTGAGTGTGAAGGCCAAAGGTTAATGTCAGATACCTTCCTCAATCACTCACCACCTCATTTATAGAGACTGGGTCTCTGGCTAGTCAGTGAGCCCTGGGATTACAGCCCCACCACCCTTCCATGGGTGCAGGGATCCGAATTCAGGTCCTCATGTTTGCTGGCAAGCACTTCTTTCCAGCCATGGTAACTACTTCAGATGATTTCCGACTGACCCCATGGCCTGCCTCGCCCATCCCATGCAAATACTAAGATATCTCTCCAGCTGGGCAGGCGTGGTGGCTCACCTCTTTAATCCCAGCACTCGGGAGGCAGAGGTAGGAGGATCACCATGAGTTCAAGGACACCTTGAGACTACATAATGAATCCAGGTCAGCCTGGGCTAGAGGGAGACCCTACCTCGAAAAAAAAAAAATAAATAAAACAATCTCTCCAACTCTCTTTTTACTTCTCAGTTTTGAGACAGTCATTACTAAGTTTCTCAGGCTGGCCTCGAACTCACGCTACATCACAGACTGCTTTTGTATGGGTGATCACCCTGCCTCAGTCTCCACAGTAGCTGGGGTGTCAGAGTTGCCCCATCAGGCCCAACTTGAGAATTTCTTAGATTAAATAACTAAAAAGATACAGTTCTTTAAGGCTAATAAAATGATCATCTAAACATGTTTTAATCACATATTTCCCAGAGTCTCTGGAGGTTCCGAAGAGCCTGGGCTTTTTCTGTAATCAGTTCACTAGGCGAAAAACAAAAACAAAAAAACCTCTTTGCCGGGTTTGGGGTTTGGTAGCCTTTAATTCCAGCACTCGGGAGGCAGAGGTAGGAGGATTGCCCTGAGTTCGAGGCCAGCCTGAGGCTATATAGTGAATTCCAGCTCAGCCTACCCTACCTCGAAAAAACGAAAAAAAAAACCATAATAATAATTTGCCTTTTTTTTCCCTCCCAGCCCCTGAACTCTTGAATACAGTCACATTCCACCCATACACTTCCTGGCCCCTGACCTTCCTCTTGGTGGCTAGTGTTTATTTAGGGTGTTTGGCCCTGCTTTGCCCGCCAGTTCCACACATCTAAACCGTGTAACTTGGGGCAAACCCTTCATCTGCGCCCCGCAGGGGGCTGGGATGTGGGCGCAGTGCGGGGCAGTGGCAGCCTCGCTGTGAACCGAGGCGCCCTGGCCGGGGCGCCCCATGGTCACTGGCTGGGGTGCGCAGAGCTCCATCCATCCGGTCAGTCCTGCTGGAGGAGCCGACTGGCCACCGCAGGACCTGCCAAGGGACTTTAACAATGGATTTTCCGGGTCACTAACAGACGACCGCCTCCCAGCGCTGGGAAAAAGTGATGTCACTTTCTTTCCAGTTTTCCTGGGAGGCCAGCCCCGAGCGGTATGACCATATATAGAGAGAAAACTGCCTGGTGGAAGTTGGGGGAAAAAAAATGAAGGAAAAGACAAGAACCACAGTAGAGAAGCCTGAGTCAGTGACTGTGCCCAGGGTCGCTGGGAAGTCTGCCCTTGGCCGACAGCATTCCAAACTTCCAGGAATACTAACGATGCAGAAGATGGGCCAGGAAAGAGGGGCGATGCCAGCGCCAGGGTACCCGGGAAAGCAATCCCCACGAGAGAGCTGCGGTTGTTAAAATTCGGGAAGGGCCATGAAAGACTTCGCACAGCACATCCCCTGGTGCAAACCAGCAATCCCACTGCGGGGCGAGGAGGGCCTCGGTGGAATGGGGGAGGGAGGAGGGACACAGTGCCTCCAACACACGACTTGTTCATACAAAGTTTCTACTTAAGAAGACAAAAGAATACATGTAAAAAGAGGTTTATGAAAAAAGTTTTAAATGGAATAATATTGTTCTTGTTTATTTTAAAAAACTACGTTTATTTCTAGATTTGCTTTCTTCGCTTTCTTTTCCTTTTTTTTTTCCCTCCCAGCCCCTGAACTACATCCCTGCCTATTTAATGTTTTCAGAAAGCAAAGCATACTGTACATAGAAATAATCAGGTAGGGGTGGTTCATGTCTGTAATCTCAGCACTCAGGAGACTGAGGTAGGAAGATCAAGACCAGCCTGGGCTACATAGTGAGCTTCCGGCCTGCCTAGTCTGCAGAGCAAGACCCTGTCTCCAAACAAACAGCCTAGTTTATGATCTAAGCCAACCACCTCTGGGGCTGGGCACTAGGAATATGGCTCAGTGAGAAGAGACATAAGGAGTGGGACACACAGAACAGTGCCCAGAGTGGGTGTCCCTGGGGCCCACCGACCAGCCAGCCTAGCCTTATGTGTGGAGTTCCAGACCAATGAGAGAGCCTGTTTCAAAAAAAAGATGGAGGGCATTCCTGAGGCACGACACCCAAGATTGTCCTCTAGCCTCCACACGCATGTGCCCATGCACACACACATGGGGAAAAAAAAGTACAACTTACAGGTCAGAGATAGTCTTGCTGAAAGAGCAAATTTTTGCTTGTTTGTTTGAGCCAGGGTTGAATGTAGCCCAGGCTAAGCTGCTATGTAGCTGAGGGTGACTCTGACCTGCTGATCCTCTTGCCTCCTCTTCCCCAGTGCTGGAATTACAAGTGTGAGCTACCAGTCCCATTGTCCGTGGTGGTGAGCTGAGTGCACGCTTCCTAAGCCATCTGTCTGCTAAGCCACAGCCCAGTCCCTGTCACCACTTTTGACCAGACAGTTTTCAAGAACAGTTCAGGGCTAGGATGAATGTCTGGAAGAAGTGGAGAGTGTTTCATGTATTCCCAACAGTTCTTTTTTTTTCAGCAGGGCTCCTACTACCTCACTTTCCAGTCATCAAATGCTCACATCTGTCACTCCGTGGCTTGAGGCACTCCACACAGGTTTTCTGAGAGTAAGCTAGAAACATCTCTGAACCTCTTAGAAGCAACAGATTCACATATTCAGCCAAACGAGCTGGGCAGCAAGCTCCAGGCTAGGGTTACAGGCTTGTGCCACCATGTCTAGCATTTGATGTGGGTGCTGTGGATCCGAACTCAGGTCCTCATGATTGCAGGGCAAGCACTTTACCCGCTGAGCCATCCACTCGGCCCGTCTCTGAGCTAGTCTTTATTGAGAGCATGTTCTATACGTGTAAGTTGCTCCAAAACTATGGAATGGCTTAAAGACTACTGATGATGGATCAAATGCAGAAGAGGTTTGATTGAAATCATTTCATCACTCAACGGTGGAAATTCTCAGATTATTTTTCTATTTAAATATTGTGTTTTCTCTCTTCATTACAGATTTTTCATATTCAGATATAGATTTGTTTCTCTAATGAATGTCACAAAATATGAAAGCAGGAAGACAAGCAAGCTAGCCTAGTTAATCATTTGACGAAGTAATTGTCATGGTTTGATCCAGGTGTCCCTCACAAACAAATGACTGTGTTCTGGATAATCGATCCTCAGCAGATGGCAGTTTGGATTTTACAACCTCGATGGAGCTGTGTTGTTGGGGGCGGGCTTATGGGGTTAAAAGCCAGCTTCCCCTTGGCAGTGTTTGGCACACCTTCCTGCTGCTATTTCCAGTGCTGTGGCGGAGGTGATGTCCACCTCTCTGCTCATGCCATCGTTTTCCCTGCCAGGATGGAGTCTCCCCTAGAGTCCATAAGCCAAATAAACCCATTTCTCCACAAGCCCCTTTTGCTTGAGTTCTTTCTGTGCAGCAACTAGAAAGCTGACCGCAACAGTAATAAATAGTAACATAGTTAGTTACTGCTAACTATGTTAGCTGCTGAGAAAAAAACAAGAGTGGAGGATTCAGCACTGGGACATCTCTGTCACACTTCCGGAGGCTCAGGGTCTATTGTGGAAGAGGTGGAGGAAAGACTGTAAGATCCAGAGGAAGGGTAGGACTGCTTACAACGCAAACTTCTAGACACAAAGTGGCCTTGTTAGTCTTGTCTTCACAGTGTCTGATAATATCTACACATAATGAGAAGAAAAGATGATGACACCAAAACAAAACAGAGACTAATTGAGAGGGAGCAGAAATATTGGGGAGGGGAATCATAATGGTTTATGATCTATAATTACAGAAGCTATCAACAAAAAAGTTTTTGAAAAAAGAAGTGGACAGCATACCTGAGGATGGTACCCAAGACTACCCTCTGACCTCTCCATGTGTACCCTCCCCGCCACACACACAGAAAAATGAAAATGAACTTTTTTGGCACTTCATAAACCAAGAAGGGCAATGCACACCTGCAATCCCTGAACTCAGGAAGTGGGCGCAGGAGGCTCAGGCTCTCAAATCAAGGTCATCCTTGACTACACAGTGAGTTCCAAGCCAGGCTGAAATAAATGAGGCAGAGACAATTGTATCTAAGTCTCTCAGGCAGTGTGCAAGTCTGGCGAATGGAGAACACTGCAGCAGGCAGGTGTCTGTCGGACTCACTTTGGCCTCTGACCTACAGCTCATGGCTCAAGCTGACTGACCAACGATGGACAGTCCATCTGCACCCTTTCCATATTTCTTTGTTCTCCTGGCGTGTTGTCTGAGCTCCAGGCCTGGCTTCAGGCCACTGCCTGCCTTGGTACTGACCATGAAGAACTCACCAGAATTTCACAGACGCAGGACCTTCGCTGACTGACTGTGACTCTCAGAGATGGAGGAACACTCTTCCAGAAGCACGGCCCCTCACTCTGCCTCACTGCCTGTTATGAATCACCTTCCTGTGCCTTGGGCCTATCACTAGCCCAGGGACCTCCCTCCATGGTGTGACTCACTCCTAGAGCAGGGCTGGGCCCTCCCCCCTCCCCTCATATCCACAGCCATCCCAGAAGGAGATCTCCATAACTGTGCTTGGTTGGGAAGAAGAGATAATGGTTGCCAGGAAGTAGGCGTGGCTAGGAATTCAAGATGCTGCTCTCCTATCTTTTTTTTACCATACACAAAATTCCTGGCCAATAAATATTTTTAAAAGAATGATTTCAACTGAAAACATAATTGTATAGAGCTATCAGTTTACTTAACCCATTTCCTGTTGTTAGACACTAAGGGTAATTCCATTTGTCTGTGTCATAAATCACTCAGTGCCTTGTCCTGAAACTGCCAAGTTCATGTCTATAAATCTATGGCCTCAAGCAATGCTGTTCCTTTTTCATTACTGTTAAAGATGACCTTATGCTTGCTCACACCATCATGAATTAACAAATGAGTCTGTAATGTACATATATACTTTCCTCATTTCCTTCCCCCCCCTTTTATGTCGCCATACTGTTACGTGTAGCAGTTTTTTAATGGCATACCCCCACACTCCACTCTGAACTAGAAGAATTCTGGGCTAATATGTTGCCACAGATATTTATTTGCCAGATTCTAAAAAGACCTAGTCTCACATAGTGAATTTCAGATCAGCCTGGACTAGAGCGAGACCCTACCTCGGAAAAAAAAAAAAAAAAAAAAGACCTAGTCTCTGCCTTCATGAAATTATAACTGAGCAGTTTTCCTAAATATCTCTCAGCAAATAGAACTGTAGGTTTCCAGAGCTGTTTTGTTTAATACTTCTTGGGACTCTGTCATGTGCCAGGCCCTGTGAAACTGAAGGATCTTTTTCGGTTGAGAAAGAAGTACATTGCATCTGTCCAGTGCTTCCTCATACCTTTTGTTCCCAAGTCTCTGTCAGCTCACCTAGAAAGGAAACTTCTGGCCTCTTTGCCCATTTCTACATGTGAAACAGAAATTAATTTCTTCACCTGGGTCACTGATCTCATACACACTATGGCCAGTTCAAAACACTGCTAGAGCAGCCATAAAATAGAATTTTACAAACTTCCTTTCCTGATGAAGTCCGTAGCTCACAGACTAGGCAGGAAGTGCTGCTCGAAGTGAGCTTTTTGACTGAGACTGCCTATGTCAGAGGGTCAGACACTGCTGACCAGCCAAAACTTCTCTTCAGCCCTGGACCAGCGGCCCTGCAAGGACACATGGGCTCTGAGGACTTTTGTTCAGGTGAGAAAGTTTCAGAGTAAACATTTCTCCTCACAAATGGAGATTTCAAATCTAAGCAGTGTGTAGTTTCCTAGTGAATTTGCTAAAAACACAAGCAGAAAAGCATTTCATTTTTAGAAAATATAAAATTCTAAGAATCTTCCTGCCTTCTTGGTGGCTAAGATAATAGAATAAATAGTTTCCCTACTTGGCTCAAAGGGACCAGGTTGGACTGGAGGATGGCTGCTCATAAGTGTTAGGTTGAACGTGACCCCTAGACCACCACGAGAGACCACTCTGAAAGAAGAGGCAATAATCACAGAAAGAGACCCCGAGCTACAGGCTATCTCTCAAGCGGGGAAAGAACCCATTGGGAAGTCAGGTCAGGAATTTAAGGGGAATGCTCAGGATGGGTGAAGGGCCCAGGTGGCCTGGAAGGGGAAGGGATGTCCTTTTGAGCCAGACTGAGACACAGCCGGTGGGGGGCTGTATCTCCTGTTTAGGAGGCAGGCTTTGGTGTTGAAACTTCTCTTGAGGCTTGCTGCACTAGTTCCGTGGGGACCAAGGTGTTGCCTGAGTTTCGACCTAACAATAAGCTAGCAGAGCTGGGCAGTTCTGGATAAGCACCCAGGCTGGCATTAGCAGACCTGGTTGCCCATCTAAGCTTCCTAAGGCAGGCTGCCCCACCCCAACCCTGAGACGCAAAGGAGGGGAAGGCATGTGCTCGGTGCTGCCCTGAACAAACTAGAGGAAGCGTTTCTATCTCAGACCACCATTTGCAGGGGCACTCTGGAGGACTTGAAGGGGTTACAGTGGACCAGTAGACAGTGGGAGGGCGGGACACTTCTCCCTGGACATGTTGTGTCTTCTCCTCCTCTCTTCTTCAAAGTCAATCCAGACCTGAGACGATCTCCTGGAGCCCCAGATGCAGCTTCCCTTCAGACAAACATCACTTTCCTGCAAATGGGTTCAGCATTGAAGGTTGGCAGTCATTAGGGTCAGTGGCCTCTGAAGGAAGTGCCCCACCTCCTGCTTCCCTGTTAACCTCAGAAAGGGAAGATTCACTTCCTTCAGACCAGAGGAACAAAGCCCTCAGGTCCTGGGAACCTGTCAACCACTCACCTGGCCAAGAGACCACCCTTCACCTACTGATGTGCTGAGGTGGGAGGGAGTTATCTGCTTAATGAAATGAAGTATTTAAACCTGCAGAAGCCCACCCTCCCCCTCACGCAGTTGCTCATGGAACCCTCACTGCCTTCTGAGTTCTGACTCGAAAAGTGTAATTTTTCCTTTATTCCCTTTTTCTCTTCTTTGGGAAGCAGGCAGAAATCCCAAGCATGCTTGCTCTGACTCTTTGGGGGTTTTAGTCCCAGCTCCAAGCTCCTGATGAGACAACCCCCTCTCTTTCTTATGGGAAACACTTCCACTGAGCCTTTTTCTATTTTTTCCTTAATAAACTTTACTTTGCCCGCATCACCTCCTTGCCCACATTCCTTAGTTCTTTGGCTTGCAACACAAACTCAAACTCATCAGCCTTAGCCACTTCAGCACGTCTGGGCCAAGAGGCTCATCTCTCTCCAAATTCCAAAAGAATAGGAGTTGAGGAAATCCTAGAGGGGCATCAGAATTCCACAGGAAGGATGTTTCCTTGAATGATTAGGGGAAGGTTCACAGCACTCCAGAGGCAAAGGCAGGAAGATGAGGGTTTGAAGCCGCCTGACTACACAGTGAAACGAAGGAGGGGAGGGGATGAAAGGAAAGATGGGGGGAAGGAAGAAAAGGAGGGAGACAAGGAAGAGGAGGATGTGCTGGAGGTGAAACAGAGGAAGAGAAAGGAGGGGACAAAAAAGAGGGAAAGGAGGAGAGCCAGAAAATTAGGAAAGGAAGGAAGGCCCCAGGAACAGTTCCCTCCATTACTCTGCTGCAGTATGATTATATAACAGGCTCAGACAGGGCTGCTGGGCTGGAGTGAGCACCTGCTTAGCTGCCCAAGACCCTGGATCCCATCCCCAGAATCTAAAGCAACGTAGGGTCCCGTCCTGAACGGGATCAGGAAAACTACTGGTCCAAACTTCTTCCTTCCCAGTACAAGAGCAGCCAGAGTTGAGTCCCCAAGCGGAGTCCCCTGGTGTCCCTTGGACAGGTTTGGCAAGAGCTGACCAAACAAACATCAGCTTCTCCAGTGTCTTCCAACTGCAGGTCGGTGGAGTGGAGGCGCTGCGGGCTACTGAATGGGTGGGAGCTGGGTGTCCCCACCCAGGCCCCAGGGCAGGGAACCACCCCTCCCCTGGTATCCACGAGACACTGGGTCTTACCCAGTAGGCCAGCGTGGTTCTGGCCATCCTCCTGCTTCAGCCTCCCCAGTGAGTGCTGGATTACAGGCAGGGTCACCAGCCTGCTTGTCTTCCTTTCTTCCCTCCTTCCTTCCATTAACTTGTATTAATTGTCCAAAATAACGGGTGTGACTTTGTTTGGTTTCTGTTTTTTGTTTTTTCAAGGTAGAGTCTCACTCTAGTCCAGGCAGACCTAGAATTCAGTATGTAGTCTCAGGTTGGCCTCAAACTCACAGCGATCCTCCTACTTCTGCCTCTCAAGTACTGGGATTCAAGGAGTGAGCCCCCCCCCCACCAGCCACATTTTAATATGTAAATGAGTAGCAGTTTAATCACCTGGAGCTATCTCACAGGCTCATCTAGCATTCTGATATTTGCCATATGACACAGTCACCTACAACACACACACTTGAGAACTCAGCAATTGAGTTTCGAAAAACAATCCCAACTTCCCTCCCCTCAATAGTTTAAACTGTGTTAAGTAAAATTATAATAACATATCCAGATGCATTCCTACCTGTGAAGAATATAAAATTAAAATACAAGTAAGTGAAAAGTTATGCCATTGTCAGACATGAGAAAAACAGTTAATTTTATTCTTATTTCCTTCCTTTCCCTTCGTTTCCCTCTTCTTTCCTCCACTCCTTCCTTTCTTGTTATTTCCCTTTTATTGGGAGCCAAAATTTTTGCAAAATTCTGTAAAATACCTTAGCAGTTTTAGCTTTTAACCAGGTTCTTGCTAAGTTTCCCAGGCTGGCTTTCTCTTGTTGCTGCTGTTATTATTATGATTCCAGGCAGTGGAACTGTCTCTGTAACTCAGGCTGTCCTGGAACTTGTGGCAATCCTCCTGCTTCAGTCTCCTCACAAATGCTACGACTGTACACTTGAGTCACAATGCAGTGCCCAGGTTGGCTTTGAACTCTCCATCTCCTGCCTCAGCCATCCGAGTAGCTGTGATCCAAAGTGTGAACCATCACACCTGGCTACTGAAAATTCTGTTAATTGCCAATTGTGGATTTCTATTCTAACCTCACAGATCTTGATCTTGATCTAATCAGCCCTGCTCTGAGCTTTTCACTTTTAATCCATAAAATCAGGACACTAATATTTACATCATAGAAGTTGTCATTCAAACATCGAGTGCAGTTCTGGAGAGATGGCTCAGTGGTTAAAAGCACTTGTTTGCAAAGCCTAATAGCTGAGGTACAATTCCCCAGTGCCCACATAAAGCCAGATGCACAAAGCAATCTGTGCCACATACATCTGAAGTTTGTTTGCAGTGACAGGAGGCCTGCCTTGCCCATATTTACTCTTTTTCTGTCTATGCTTCTCTCTCTCTCCCTTCCTCCCTTTCTCTGTCTCATATATACACAAATAAAATATTTTTAAAAAGCAAGTGCAAGATCAAAAATATAGCTGAGTTGGTAGAGTACTTACCTATCATACACAAAGTCCTGGGTTTGATCCCCAACACCACACAAACTAGATGTGGTGGTGCACACCTATAGACCCCAACACTCTGGGAAGTGGAGACAGGAGGATCAGAGGTCATCCTCAGCCACATAGCAAGTTTAAGGAGCCAGCTTATGAAACAAAAATCTCTATCTCAAAAAAAAAAATTAGCCAGGCATGGTGGCATACACCCTTAATCCCAGCACTCCAGAGGTAGTTGAAGGATTGCCATGAGTTCAAGGCCAACCTGAGACACAGTGAATTTCAGGTCAGCCTGGGCTAGAGTAAGACCCTACTTGGAAAAAAAAGTAAAGTAATATAACCAGAGTGGTTAGCACATTTTGCCTGGCATGACAAGCAAGGACTTGAGGGCCTATGCCAGGAACAAAGATGGACAGATAGGGCACAGAAAGGTAGGCACCTCATCTGGGTTCACTTCCTCCCTATCTGAACCCACTCTGGGCAGCTCAAGTGTTCTGTGGGACACAAACTCCAAAGCTCCAGTTTTTCCAATAATGTTTTGAAAGGTAAGTAACTAACCTGGACCAAGCTGTGACTCTTTCCAAAGACCAATCTATTCTGGACTCTCAGCCTGCTGATCTGTTTTTTTTTCTACATAAGCATGTCCCCAGAACATTACTAAAAATAAGCAGTACAGGCATGAATATGCCTGACTAAAAGGAGTGAGTGCACTATGATTGGATTGAAATGGTGACTCAGTCCTATACCTCACCCTGTAATGTCAAGCCAAGTTAAATTGAGAAAGCAGAGATTCTAATAGTTATTACTCTTAGAGGGTGTCATCCATTGGTTTGTCAGGAGTGGGAAGGTGGCTGGAGAAGTAGAAATGACTTGCAATGATACCCCAGGGCTATTCATAAACAGTGATGGGATTGTCTGGTCCTGCAGCTGAATCATGATGTCACATGTCAGCACCCCTCAGGCAGTACCCCAAGTCTTCTTGTGGGTCCAGCTATTTAAACCATGGTCCTCACATGAAGCTGGAAGGGGCTGTTCTGCTTGTATCTTACTTGCTCTGGCAAAGGCACAAGGGTAGTGTCAAGTAAACATAAAAGAGATGAAGTCTGGCTAAGAATTGCCCAATGCTTTTAGCTCTAGTGACAGCCTCTGAATTATGATTAAGGAACCTTGGGGTAGCAGCACCTGGATCACCTAAACTGTCATGGCCATGGCTCTCAGAACCTACATTTCAATCAAATCTAAGCTCACAACAAACTGTGCCAAATATCAAGTATTACAACCATTTGGGGGTTGGGGGGCCAGAGAGGGGATGTGGAGAGATGCCTCTTGTTATGTAAGTGTGAGGACCTGAGTTTGATTCCCAGCACTCATGTTAAAAGCTTGGCATGGTTATGCATGCCTGTAACCTCAACAACAGAGAAAAGCAGAGACAGGAGGATCACCTGGATTTGCTGGTAAGCAAAAAACCAGCTACCAGTTCAGTGAGAGAACCTATCTCAAGGAACTAAGGGAGAAGAGTGATAGAGGAAGATATCCAACATCCTCCTGTGACCTGTGTGGACATGGGCATATATACGCACATGTGTATATAGCACACAAACACACAAACACACACACACACACAAAATATACTTCTCTTCCACTTGTTTTGAAATATATAATAAATTATTTTTATTTATTAATTTATTTATTTAGGTTGTTTGAGGTAGGGTCTCGCTCTAGCCCAGGCTAACCTGGAATTCACTATGTAGTCTCAGGGTGGCCTTGAACTCACGGCAATCCTCCTACCTCTGCCTCCCAAGTGCTGGGATTAAAGGCATGTGCCACCATGCCCAGCATAATAAATTATTCTTAAAAACTCAAAGCTACATATAGTGGTATACACCTATAATCCAGCACTTGGGAGGTAAAGGCAGGAGAAACAAAAGTTCAAGGCCATAGTGAATTTGAGACCAGCCTGGGCTACCCAAGACTGTGTCTCAGAAACACCAAAAAAGTAAATACAAAAGAAAACTTTTTTGGTTCCAGTAACCTAAAAATAATCAAGAAAACTAAAAACACTTTTCAAACTGAGCCCAATGGGGCACATCTGTAATTCCAGTACTTGGGAGGCTGAGGCAGGAGGGTACTGAGTTCCAGGCCAGCCTAGGATACACAGACCATGTCTCAAAACAAAACAAATCACTTTCCGAGGATACTTAAAAATCAAATCACAACAAATCCTGATGTGAAAATTTTAAACTTTCAGCTGTGACATGGAAAGCTGATGCACTAAAAATATTGGAAAATAATACCCCTGGGTGTCATTTCTTTTCCACGGAAGCTGTGGGTCACAGCGGAGGCTGGCAAGTTCAGAAGCTGCTCCTTGCTGGCGGCTGGTCTGTGGTTGACTTAGGGAGGGAGTCGAGGAGCTAGGTGGGCAGGACACAAGCCAGTGAAACTCTTGGGATACGCCGCTGTGGGTGGGAAGGGCAGATATTGTTTATTGTATGTGGAGAGGTCATATTTATAGAGAGGAGAAGCCAGGAGAATTAGAGGCAGGGGCATAGCAAGGGGATTGGTTGGGGCATGGTGGTCTGTGGACATCTCAGGAGTGGATAGGCAGGGGTTAGCAATCTGTGAATGCCTAATTTGCATAAATTGAGGGGCTTGCTCAGCCCTGAGTGGCAGGAAGTGCATGATTCTTAGACATGAGTTCCATGATGGCAGCTGGAACTGTCACCTATTGTCAGCACCGCTGGGGTGAGAATGCAAGGTTCATTTGTGGCTTGCTAGGGAGCCCGGAGGTTTTTAGGATTAAAAGAGGAGTGTTACAAGTGCCTACCCGGTCTCAGCAGTGAGGCATCTGGGGCTTCAGCCTGTCTCAACTGTTAGTTAACCCTTTATGTCCTCCGAGTCCCTTAGCAAGGCCCCACACCTGGGGCCTGGAGTTTTGGCTTAGTTGGTAATATGCTTGTTCATGGAGGTGCATGTTTGCAATCCCTGCACTCAGAATGTTAAAGCAGGAGAATCAGGAGTTCAAAGTTATCCTCAGCTATATAGTGAGTTTGTTTCAAAGAACAAAAAAAAAGGAGGAGGAATATGAAAGGAAGAGGAAGGAGAGAGGGGAGAGGAAAAGAGTGGGAAAGGACAAAGGAGGAAATACTATTTTTGTGAAAAACAAAACAAACAAAATGACAAAAAAAAAAAACCACCTGAACTCAGCATCCTAGCACCTGAAAACACTTCCAGGTGAAGTTGCCTGGTGAAATTAACAGAAATAAAGCTGGTGAAAATCAAATAAAAAAGCTGAGCCCAAACTGGAGGATTCAGTGAGAAGAGACAAGCCAAGATATTGATATCGTGAATATTCCAAAACAATGAAAAGTGCCCTGGCCTTGGCCACTTCCTATCAATAGAGTTGTCGTTGTTAGTCTCAATGTCGGCTTCATCCTGGGCACATGGAGGTATGGGGGAGAGTGGCAAGAAGGACAATTCTAGCTTCTAAAGCACCTGGGACAGAGGAAAGGAAGGAACGTTCAAGTAACAAGATGTAAGTCAGTGCAAGATCAAAGCAGCAAGTAGGTGGGCATCTGGAAGGGGTGAAATAGATGATAGTTTGTGAGCAAAGCCTTGGGGGCCATTCCCAGAAGCACACACCAAGAAATCCCCACCAAGACAACAGAAGTAAGAATATAGTAAACTGGACATGGTGGTGCATGCCTAGAATTCTAGGAATCAGGAGGTAGAGGTAGGAGGACTGTGAGCCTATAGTCATCCTCAACTACATACTGAGTTTGAGATGAGCCTAGGAGACAGGAGACCCAGTCTCAATTATATATATGGAGAGAGAAAGAGAGTAAGAGAGAGCAGGAGAGAGAGAGAGAGAGAGAGAGAGAGAGAGAGAAAGAGAGACAGAGACAGAGACAGAGACAGAGGAGAGATGATAGATATAGGACTGGGGAGATAGCTCAGTGGTTTAAAGCACTTGAGCCAGGCATGGTGGTGCACACCTTTAGTCCCAGCACTTGGGAGGCAGAGGTAGAAGTATCACCTCCAGTTTGAGGTCACCTGGAGACTATATAGTGAATTCCAGGTCATCCAGGACTAGAGCAAAACCCTCCCTTGAAAAAAAAGGCACTTGCTTGCAAAGCCTGCCAGCCTGGGTTCAATTCCCAGTACCCACATAAAGCAAGATGCACAAAGTGGCACATGCATCTGAAGTTCATTTGCAGAGGCACAAGGCCCTGACACACCCATTCATATTCTCTCTCTCTCAAATAAATAAAGACAAATATAGAATTCAAAAATATATGAGTTTTCAGTCACACAAGTCTGGATAAATATTTCTATAAAATGGGGGTGACAATGTATTCGTTGAAGATTTAATGAGATAATATAAGAGAAGTGCCTAGCAGGTTCCTGACATACTCTCCAGACTAAGGAATAAGGACTGTTATCATAAACAACAATTATCAGAAAGAATGAGCCAGGTATGGTGATGCACACCTTTTGTACCAGAACTGGAGAGGCTAAAGCAGGAGGATGGTGACTTTGAGTCCACCTGGGATACATAGTAAAATACTACCTCAAAACAAAGGAGGAAGGAGAAATGGGTGGGGGTAGATTCATAATTATATTACCTGTGATTGAACCTGCAAATCTATGGAAAAAAAGAACATTGTTTGAAATGTAATAATAATAATAGTGAAGCATATTTCTATGTCTGAGTGGTTGTCTCAGAGGGCATATCTAATTATAAGGGGAAAGTGGAGATACGGTTGGCAAATTCACAGGGGACCAATTTTATTTCATTTGTAAATTGGAATGAAAAAATACTCCCATGGGCCAATGTCATGTGAAGTAGCAAATTCTTTAGGGCCATAGTTATTTACTTGGCAATGATTCAAGTGCTTTCTTTGATGACACTGTATTCCTATTCAGTCTTTAAACCACATAGTTAAAATAAATGCTTCTAAAAAATTTAAAAATTGCCTCTCCAAGATGACTGACTTAACCTCTCAACAACCTGGTAGCTCAAGGGAAATATGGAATACAAGTTAATGTAATAGATAATGTGACATAAACTCTTACAGCATAGAAGAACCAAGGTAATGCTGGATTGCTTTGGGGTTTTTATTTATATAGACCCTGTCTAATTTGAGCAAATCTTCTATAAAAATACTTATATATTTTTAGACCTTCAGGGAAATCTGAGTGTGGATTTGGCCCTAGATTTTAAGAGGACATTATTTTTATTGATTGTGATGATGGTATTAAGTCTGAGTATAGAATGCCCAGATTTTTAAAATACAGTACTACCGCATGTTAGAAACAGGTCTTCAGTGAATGGTTTTGCTTTCAAATAGTTCAAAAATGAGAGAAGAGGACCAGTGGAGCAGAGACGGTGTGGGGAGGCTCTTGAAGCTTTACTCAGCTCTCTGCTGTGGACACAGGACATGGGAAGTGACAAGCTGAATAAAAGCACTAAAATTTGGACTGGAGAGATGGCTCAGTAGTTAAAGGTGCTTGCTTATAAAGCCTAATGGCCCAGGCTCAATTCCCCAGTACCCAAATAAAGCCAGATACACAAAGTGGCACATGCATCTGGAGCTCGTTTGCAGTGGCAGAATTCCCTGGTGCACCCATTCTCTCTCTCCCTTTCTTTCTCTCTCTCTTCTCTCTGCTTGCAAATAAATATTTTAAGGCACTGAAATTTAAATGACTCAAAAATGAAGACTCAAATTTTGCTTTATCTCAAGAAGTTAGATTATGCCATGTTTTGGCATTTGTGAGAAGAAATGTAATGTCATAACTTTAAATTTTTATATATTAATTTTGTATGTTTGCCCCAGGGTCTGCAAACAAATGTGAGATGTGTGACCACTTTTTGCATTCTGGCTAGAGAGTTGAATCCAGGCTGGCAAGTTTCACGAACAAGTGCCTTCAATGGCTGTGCCATCTCCCTAGAGCCCATGATTTGAAACTTACCATGTGGGCAATATCAGAGCCACTAGTTTTCCATCGGTTTTATGAGGCCCTCTGCTCTGCTTTGGAAATTTGTCTCTTCATATGGAAGTTAATGAACTCTGAGAAGATATTCACTTCATAAGGCTGGAAAATGTGTGTGTGTGTGTGTGTGTGTGTGTGTGTGTTTTGTTTGTTTCAAAACTGACTATAACCAGTCCTCTGGAATTACATTTATTCAAATATATACAGCAAATAAAAGCCATGATCCTTAAGGTAGCTTCTGATTTTTAAATTTTGGGGGACAGGGATAAGAGGGTAATAGGTGGATGAGTATGATCAAAATATGCTATATGCATGCATAAAAATACCACAATGAGCCAGCATGGTGGAATGCCTTGGATCCCAGCACTTTGCAGGCAGAGGTAGGAGGATCACCATGAGTTTGAGGTCAGCCTGGGCTACAGCAAGACTCTACCACAACAAAACAAAACAAAACATAAAACCAAAAACAAGCAACAACAAAAAACACCTCACAATGAAACTCACTATTTTATACAAAAAAATAAAAAATAAAATAAACTGGGGGAACAGTCCTCTCCTGATCCTTAGTCCAAACTGCTCTCTCTCTCCCCTCTTCACACTGGGGAACACACTTGGTCCTCAAGCAGGCTAGGCAAGCACTCTACCACTGAGACACATCTCCACCCCCCTTACTGCTTTTATTTCAGCACTTTTATTTCTAATGTCGTTTATTTCTAATGTCCTTTTTTTGACATAAATAAATCATCCATGGCATTAAATAATTGCAAATTATGTCTTTGTGTGTGTGAATATGTGATATTTGCTTCTAATCTGAAGCTAGTCTAGCCTTCTCTTGCAGCCACTCCCTGATGTTTAAATGACTGCTCTAAATTCATGGCGGTACCTCTTAAGTCTAGGTGCTCTTTAAAGTTCATTGCTATGGCTAGGGATGTAGCTCAGATAGAGCAGTTGCTTAACATATTCAAAGATGTGGGTTTGGCCTCTGTAGAAAGGAGAAGAAAGTCTTTTAATTCTCTGTAGCAATGTGAAAAGTTCAAAACCAAACTGCAAATCTACTTAAGATAGTGGTAACGTTGTTTTATTGGTAACATGAAGATTTACATTAAAAAAGAGAGAAACCAATTTAACTTCAATGCTTTGTAGAAAGTCCAAAATTTCAAATATAATGGTAGGTATTCAACCTAGCACTAGTAACACCAAAATCTAATTAAACCGGAATAGCAGTTAACAGCTATTTCCTTCCACCTATTTTTGCATGACATCCTGACTGACCAGCTGCAAGACTTTTCATGTACAGGAGACTCTGACACTTAAGTATTATGGCAAGCTTATCTATGTCAGACATTCTTTTAAAAAGTAGCCTCAAATATAATCTTTTACACCAGTAATATTTATCATTAGATTTCTCTTGTGTGGAAGGCAAGAATTGTACCACTGAACTATCAATGCTCCCTAAATTTCTCATGACATCTGATAAATGCTATCTTCTGCTTTATCAAATGTTTCTCTTTAATAACCCAAAGAAAAGAACATCCCTCATTCTGAAAATGAAAAACAATCTAAGGAGAGATGGGAAATCAGTATGTTTTTCCACCTTGAGCTTTAAAGTAACAAACTGACCTACCAGCAAATAAGAAAACAGCTTGTTGGCAAAAATCTCCAGAGATGATTATCCCACAATTTCCATGACTGATTCCTATTCAACCAGTCTTTATTTTCTTCCACCAGAATCCAAAGGGCTGCATTTATCCTAACTTTCCAGTGCTCCCTGAAGAGCTGGACTCACCTTGCCAATGCAATGGTCTGGGCAAGTCAGTGTATTGGGTATCTTCTATAAACACAACCACCACTGGTTCCACCATCTCTAAGCTCTATCACCTGATCCTTACTTATTATGCTAGCAGGACACTCAGCTGAATTTGTGTTGCATGAAACATTTTTCCTGGGGAGATATGAAACCCAGCTAGGGCTCAGACCACAGACCAAAGTATGATTGCACCAAAACCAGTTTTGGTAAACTGATGAGTTTATTGGGGTTATTTACAGAGCAGGGAGAGGGGTTGCTTATAGGAGCAACACATGACTAAAGGCAGCTGCATCACTGAAAAGCCCACCCAAGCACAGGTGATGCATCTCTGGAACACGATGCACAAACTGGAGGCAGCTCTGCTGGTTGGAAAGTCTCTTCCCAAGCAGTTGTTTTCCTTTCATAAAACCTTAGGGAGGAGTCTTTTAAGTTTTAGCTCTCCCTGGCTTCTTGTTCCCCTCCTTCTCTCAGGAGGGAATGTTTCAATCCAAAGAAAATTGCTATACAACACTGTTTAAAGTCTGTTCCTGAACAGTTGTTTACTGCTGCTATTTGGGGAGTGGTCATATGACCTTTTAAGTTTTATCTTTCCCAGACCTGTTGACCTCTTGACTCCTCCTTCCTTCCAGAGGGACTATTTCAAATCCAGGAAAATTGCCATACAGCAGCTTTCTTTCCTTCAAAACTGTCTTCCACATCCCAACCATACACATTCCACCATTATTTAACTTTACTGTGAGTTTCCATTTTGTGTCTCAGAATCATCCTCACTAAGATCTCTTCATTCTCATCACTGGCATCAAAATACTACCTTTTACTCATATGAAAATACTGAGCTTTGCCTTTGATTTCAGTTGCTGTTTCCTGTGGCATAAGGAGATAATCCAGGCTGTGCAGGATGGGGCTGCTGGGTAATTCAGGCTGACCAGTCAGGAATCTTCTATCAGTCCTCCCTGCTCAGCAGTGCTCAGCAACCTGGGACTCTCTGAAACCCAATTTACCCAATACCTCTGGCCTTGGCTTCCAACAACCAAGCTCACTCTAATTTAGCATGCTCCTCTTTTCCTTTTGATCTCTCTCATTTTTCCATTTTGATTTCTTTATTTATGTATTTATTTGTGTGTGTGTATGGGAATGTATGGGCACATCAGGATCTCCTGCCACTGCAAACAAACACCAGATTCTTGGGCCACTTTTTGCATCTGTCTGCATGAGTGCTGGGTGACTGAACCTGGGCCAGCAGCAAACAAGTGCCTTTAATCAATGAGTGCTGCAGTCAACTTTCTCATTGCTGCACAAAAAAGAACCAAACCAAAAAACACCTTATGGAAGCAATGGGTTTATTTTGACTTTCAGATTCAGGGGGAAGCTCCATGATGGCAGGGATAAATGACATCATGAGCAGAGGGACACAGCACTGCAAACAGTGGCAGAAAAAGGTTAAAGCCAGCTATAACCTCATAAGTCAGGTTATTTATGTAGCCCAGGTTGCCCTCAAACTCGTTATGTAGCTGAGGATGACTTTGACCTTCTTATCCTTCTGCACCCACCTTTCTAGAGTTGAGATTAAAAGCATGCACTACCATATCTCATTTGTCCATGTAAAAACTGTATTGACTGAGCTACATGCCAAACCATCATCTGAGCTCTTGATTGTTCCAAAGAATAATTTTTTTAAAGGCCTCCTCCCATTCCAATTCTGTTCAGCATGGTATGAATCCACAGGCACAAGGGATAGACTGCTGGTCAGGGTTCCAAAGTGGAACAGGGACAGTGGCCTTGGAAGACTCTGAGAAGCAAGCAACCTGCCCTCAGTCTGCTTGAGTCATTCCATTTACTCGTTTTCTTCTCTTAGCTTTTCCTCTCTTGTCTGGTCTGTGGAGTCCCACTGCTTGTAAGCAATCTTGACCTCATGCAACAGCATTGACGGAAGATGTCAAACAGCAGGTTTATATACTTGTATGAAAGAGAGAACAAAAACTTCTTGATCATGAAGGAATATTGAGTATAGGGAAGTCATTGGCCCTGCCATGCTATTCAAGTGTGTGATATCCCGAGGTGACAGGAATTAGAATACCTTCCAGCGCTTCCATTAGGATTACATGACATATATTGTCTCGTTTTTCCATAAGATCCCAGGGAAAGTGACTATTATTATCTTCATTTAATAGGTTAAAAAATAAAAACAAGGCTTCAGAGCTGGGGATATATCTCAGTGGTAGAGTATTTGTCTGGTATGTGTGAACCTTGGTTTAAGTCCAAGTACTGCCAAAAGAAAAAGAAAGATTATTATAGATTAATGTAGAAAGCTGAGCTGTAATTTGTCTATCATTGGAGTCTGTAGGCATGTCATTTTCAGATAACAATTGTTAGCGGCTCTCCACTGTCATTGCTCACCCATCTCTGCCAAGTCTGCAGACAAATGGTCCCTGTCCCTAAGGTTTATAATGAATTATCTCATGTGAATGCTGTCATTTTTTTTTCTTTCTGGAGTTTGCATTTATTCATTTTTATCTCCTGATTCATTTCCAGTGTATCAACATACTGTTTTTTGCACTGATTTTTGTGTGTGTGTGTGTGTTTGTATATCTGGTGTGTGTGCATGTGTGTGGTGTACACACATGCATGTGCCCATGTGGCATCACATGCGCTCACCCTCATACTTGCACAGGAAGTGCTCTTAACCTCTGAGCCATCTCTTCAGCCCTCCACAGTGTTTTCTTTACAAACCGATTGCATGTACAGTCTCTCACTCCAGCCTAAACATTTACATCTGCTTAACTCAGAACCACTCAAAGAAATCCAACACCCATGGAAGATATTTTAATAAGTTGTCAACATGCTTTGTTTTGTCAAAATATGTATTATACACAGATGCAATCATAATCACTAAATATTATTTAATGTTTTCATGTAAGAGTATGTTGGTATGCCCTAAATTTGTCTAAAAGTCAGAGGGTTCAGGAGAACAAATCTTTTTCCCCTTCAATTCATAAATCACTATACACTTTCATGTTTATTTATTTATTTATTTATTTGGAGAGATAATGGATATACCAGGACCTCTTGCTGCTATAAATGCACTACAAGTACAAGCTCTATTTTGTGCATCTGAGCTTTACGTGGGTACTGGGGATATGAACCCAGGGCCAAATCCAGGCCAGTGGGCTTTGTAAACAAGTGCCTTTAAATGCTGAGCTATCCCCCAGCCCCACTTCTGCATATAAACTTCTGATGATCATAACATCAGAATTTACTTGCCCAAAAATGGAAGCAATAAACAACTACCAAAAAAAGAGAAAGGAATGGAGCTGTAATGGGAAAGTTGGGATTTTTCAGCTAGTTTTAACACACCTTAAAACTTAGAATACCCAGGTTTTTGTCATATAAAATTAAAGAATTAAAATTATAGACCACCAGAGGATAAGGTAGAGTGAGAGGATTTATTTAAGAGGAAAGGAGAAGCTTATAGAGCTCTCCAGCTACTAGTGAGGACACATGGGGGAGGTACTAGACTCATGGTTATGAAGTCAGGGGATCTGTGTTGACCAGTCAAGCAAGAGGAAGAAGGGAAAATATAAGAGCACTCCCATCATGAGGAAAAAAGGCTGATGTGGGAAAGAAGCCCCAACCCCCTCACCACAGTCGGGGCTGTGGTGAGTGTGAGGGCCTTACCTAAAATTGGAGATGTAGATGGCTCTGTGCTGGACAGCCATGAGGGAAAAAGAGAACAATCCTTTTTTCTCTAGGTAACTATATCTTCTGGCCCAGGTGAGCCAGAGAGACAGCTGATTGGTCTATTTTGACCAATCAGTTTCAGGATTAGTTTTGAGCTCTAGTAAGAGACACCTCCCACTCAAGGGGAGGGGGTCAGGCAAGGCAATAGATGAGTAGAGCCTGCAAGTCCAGGGACACTCCAAATCCTGATTACCTCTGGGGTCCCAGTCACCCTAACCTGTCTCAGAGCTGCCTGTAAATTGTGCAGTGAGCTCCAGGATTGTATCTTTTATGATCTGTCACCATGCTGAGGTGGGCTATTCACTGATGTAACTGCCTCTCTGCATTGTCCATGTTCAGGCTCCTGTAAGTAACCCCTCACCTGTGTAAGTAACCCCGATAAACTCACTGGCTCACCACATTGGATTTTGGTGTAATCAAACTTTAGTCTGTCATTGGTTCCCTATCTGGGGGTGAATAGACATGTTTGTGTCTCCCCAGGGAAAGTTCATACAACAAATACCACCTACCTCCTTTGAGACAGGGTATCTCATCAGCCTGGAGCTCACCAATTAGGCTAGACTGGCTGGCTACAGTGCCCCAAGAATCCTCTTGTCTCCACCTCCCCAGAGCTGGGATTACAGGTATTTTATGTGAGCCCTAGACCAGGTTCTTATGCTTGAGAGCTAGCTCCCCAACCACTTTTTAAGTGTATGTGTGTAGATATGCATGTTTGTGTGTGGAGGTGAATATGAATGAATTCCAGTGCATGTGGAGGCCAGAGAATGCCATCCACCTTTTTGAGACAGGGTCTCTTATTGGCCAGAGCTCACCAATTAAATAGACTGTCCAGGCAGGGAACCCCAGGGATCTGCCTAATCTCTGCTTTCCCTGTAAAGGCAAAACCACACCCAGCTTTCCCACCTGGGCTCTGAGAATTGAGCTCAGGTCCTCATGTTTGCTTTTTTTTTTTTTTTTGAGGTAGGGTATCACTCTAGCCCAGGCTGACCTGGAATTTTCTATGTAGTCTCAGGTGGCTTTGAGCTCATGGTGATCCTCCTACCTTTCTGCCTTCCAAGTGCTGGGATTAAAAGCAAGACTTCTGACTGATTTACTTCTTCAGCTACCTGTTAGCTTAATCCATATATATATATATATATATATATATATATATATATATATATATTTTTTTTTTTTTTGAGACAAGGTCTCATGTAACCCAAGCTGGACTCAAACTCCCTATGTAGCTGAGGCTAACTTTGAATTTGTGATCCTCCTGCCTCCACCTCTCAAGTGCTGGGATTATAGGCATGTGCCAGCATGCCCAGATAGCTTTGCTTAGTCATATGCAGCTATTCAGATATTTCTACACTATTGGGATAAGGAAGACAGAATAACTGCTTTGCTGTGTAATCCTTTCCTTCTAATTACCAGTTGCCAAAGTAAAAAGTCAGTCCTCTGGTTATCTCCTATGGGTACCAAAGATGATTTATTTTTCTTACTTAAAAAAATTACTATTGGTTCATTTGGTTGTTTTTTTTAAATCCCATTCTGAATATTTTTCCTTAAGCAAATAATGACTGATGGGCAGGGCATGTGGCTCAGTTGGTAGAGTGCTTTCCTAGCATGTATGATAGTCTGGGTTTTACTCCCCAGCACCACAGCTCATGCCTGTAATACTAGCTAGCACTGGGGGGTGGGAGGTGTAGGCTGTAGGATCAGGAAGTCTAGGTCATTCTCAGCTACAGAGAGTTCAAGGCTAGTCTGGTATACATAAGACCCTATCTCCAATTAGTGATGAAGATGATAATTCAATGTCTGAATAAACTGCAGCCATTAATTTTCCTCTTTAATGCTCAAACTGTCCTATCTGGGACAGTGGAAGAGTCTTTCCAAACTTAACCCTGTGTCCTTTTTAATACAACCGTGTTAGTCTAAGGAGCATTCACACTGCTGCTCTCATCTCTCTCCCACACCTCAGTCCAACCTGTACATTTCCTACTTCAGGTTGGAATCAGTCACTTTCTAGGCATCTGGTTGACAAGGTTGGTATTTCCTTCCAATAGACCACGATTTCAACTCTATAGTGTGAGTTGCTTCTAGGGTATCACTTCTAGGTGTTTGCAGTATGCCAAACTAAGGAATATATTTCTTTTAAAATGTGGTAAAATACAACATGAAATTTATCATCATAACCATTTTAAGTCTATAATTCCATAGTGAAGCATATTCACATTGCTAGACAACCAGTCTTGAGAATGTTTTTCACCTGGCAAAACTGATGCTCTGACCACATTAACAACTCTCCCTCAGTGAAGATGGGTCAGAACCTGAAGGTCTGTCCACATTAACAACTCTCCCTCAGTGGAGATGGGTCAGAACCTGAAGGTCTGTCCACATTAACAACTCTCCCTCAGTGGAGATGGATCAGAACCTGATGCTCTGTCCACATAAGGTGACAATTCTCCCTCGGTGGAAATGAATCAGAGTAGATGCTATATCTCTACAAACTTACACAGAGATCAGCAACAGAAAAGTGCAGTTACTAAGCATGTGAACTCTGGTCAAACTGCCTGAGTTCCAGTCTCAGGTCTGTATCTTACTAACTGTATAACTTAAACTGTTTTGTCTCAATTTTTCTGCAAAATAAGGGTGACATAAGTACTTATTCACTTTGGGAATGTGTCCTGCATCTTGTTTAACCTTTCTAACTGACTTTTATTTAAAACAGTTGGCCTGGTGTGATGACGTAATCCCAGAACTCTGAAGGCAGAGGCAGAAGGATTAGGAGCTCCAGGTCAACCTGGGTGAGACCCTGTATCAAAACAGAACCACACAACACAACAACAAAAAAACAGTTAATTACTCAAGTCAGTGGATGTATCCAAATGTATGCCATTATTCACAAGGGAATATTTTAGCTGTGAGAATTCAGTTCCCATTATTTCTGAAACTGGGCCTTGTGTGTGTGTCAGCAACAAACTTTGGTTGATGTCTTTTATGCCTGTAAACCAGCATAGTGATGTAAGAGAAAAACAGAGTAGCTGGCATTTTTAGGCATCTGGAAGTTCCTAGTCAATCCAAGATAATGAAAGATTTATTTTTATCATAAAAGGAGAGGGTAGCAGAGGATTTTTAACTTAGTTAAATGGAGAGTCAGGCACACAAAAAATATTAGCGAGCTTTAACAAAATCAGCAAAACTTTTCAGACAAGGTTGTTTTTATTCTAGCTCAAGGAATTAACACAAGATATAAAATTCTTTCAATTTAAAACTTTCTAACTGGCAGCCCCTAAGTTTTAAATAGGGAATTCCAGAGATCACAGAGGGAGAAGCCCATGACATCAGCCAACAGCCATGCAGAAAGCAGAAGTGTCTCTAAAGCTTGTACTTCCAAGTACTAAATAAAAATGTTTCCAGGAAAAATACTTAGCACTTACTTAGAATTGTCCTTATTCTAATTAAAAATCTAATCAAGGTGATGTTTTTATCATCCTTTAAAAAAAATTCTTACTTTTTGGCAGTGCTAAGGAATTGAACTCAGGGTCTCCTACTTGCTAAGACACTGCTTTGTCTCTGAGCCACATCCCTAGCTCTTAATCCAGGAGATTTTTAGATATAATCTGAATGCATTTAAATTCCACTGTATAAATGGCAGATTCTTTTCTTCTGTTCTGGGGACTGACCCAGGGTTTTGATCATACTAATGTTCTCTCATACTGAGCTATAGCCCCAGCCCCTGAATTGGAAATCTGAAAGTTCTAGTTTCTTTTTGGCCCATGGTTCTCCTCAGTTGTGTGGCTTGGTAACTCATTCTATTCCTGAAGGATAAACAACATGCAGTGAAAATCTTGTTATGACAAATTTGGAGGCACTAGCTAATATGTTTTAAAATTATATTATTACTATTATTATTATTATTATTATTATTACTTTTATTTTGGTTTTTCGAGGTAGAGTCTTGTCTAGCCCTGGCTGACCTGGAATTCACTATGCAGTCTCAGGCTGACTTTGAATTTATAGTGATCTTCCTACCTGTGCTGGGATTAAAGGCGTACACCACCACACCAGGCTTTATTTATTAAGTAACTTATTTTTATTTGTGTGTGTGTGTGTGTGTGTGTGTGTGAGTGGATGTGTTAGTTTCTCTTGCCTCTGCAAACTCCAGACATATGTGCAACTTTGAACACTTTGAATCTGACTTTATTTGGGTGCTGGGAAACTTAACAAGTACCTTTAACCACTGAGCCATCTTCCAAGCCCCTAGCTGATATTTTTGTGGTGTGTCCATGTGCATGTACTCGTGCAAATGCACGTATCCTGTAGTTACAGGAGAATATCAAGTGTATTTCCTTGAGATAGTCTTTCATTGAATCTGGACCTGTCAGGTTTTTTTTTTTTCAGTCAGACTGGCTAATCAGTGAGCTCCAGTGATTCTGCTGTCTCTGCTCCCCTCAGCACTGGGGTTCTAGACATGCATGATCATGCCTGGCTATGTAGGAGATGGAACTCAGGTCCTCATGCTTACACAGCAAGTGCTCTTACTTGCTGAGCCATCTCCCCAGCTGATCTTTTGAAGCTGTTGCAGATAAGATTAACCAATATCTCACACAATGTCAGGGCAATAACAAAGACATTTATGTAGTCTATAAAAGGGACTGTTCACATAGGTTCTTGAAACACTCATTCATTTTTTTATGTTTTTGCACACAGCAAAACTAAGAATTTACCTAAAATTGAATTTAATAAAGTGAATACACATCATTATGGAACAAAGACATAGCCACCACCCTTGCTCACATCCTTGAAAATTACTGTAACATTCATTTATTGGGTTTGCTTATGACATTTTTATGCACACTTTATTTTTATTGCTCCTTCTCCCAGAACCCCTCCCCTCCTTTTGATACCAATTTTCCCTGTCATAACTACAATTGTTTTCTTGTCACATGTAATTTATAACCTTTTATTTTCTCTTTTCTTATTTACATTTCTGACTCTATAAGTTAGCCTAGGCACATTCTATAACATCTAGTCTTATAATTATTCTATGAAATTATGATTTCTTCAATTGAATAAGAAAAACTCTCTTTTTGGAGAGATACATTAAATATAGGGATACGCTGGTGACCCCAACAATACACTGATATTCCCACATTGTCAATTGGTTGTAAGGTTTGCAACTACTGTTGATGACTAGATTATAAATATCTACAAAGTTTTTTACAAAATGAAGAGTTTTTGTGGAATCACATAAGTACTTATAAGTGTGTGAGAAAATTACCAACTTAAGTACAGTTTGTATATAATTATTAAGAGTTTCCTAATACAGTGTAAGGCACAAATGGCATCATGGACATTCCATGTATATGTATTGTCTCATTTAACATTCTCCGGAATCCAATGCAATTCTCTGAATTCTTTGATTTATGTAAAAAATGAAATAGAATATACAGCAATACTTCACAATTTCCATCAATTTTGATGACTGTCTTGTCATGTGGCCACCTGTATATGAAATACCGATTCTTATTGTTGGGGCTAATTTCCCATTCAAATAAGAAAAATGCAGTTATGAATGTACAAATGAAAGTCTGCCTACAAATTTCAGGGTTTAGTAGCATGACACAAGAGCTCAGTGAAGAAAGGACTCTCACAAAAATGTGGATTAATTTGAGGAGGTATGAGTACTAGGAAGAGATTCCTACCAAACATACTATTTGTTTTCTTTTACAGAAACCTATTCATATTGCCATTTGAGTCTAGCCTAAACAAAGCTGTTCCTAATTCAAATTTGCAACTCATTTTTGTATAGATACTCAGAAACAGTTGAGTAAGCAAAGAATTAATGTCTCATAGGCACTAGCCATCCCCCCCTTCGGTCCTCATTTCCTGTGCAAAGTGACCCTGGCTCCCAAAAATAACTTCAGTGCTATTCAACTGCTTATGTTTGGCATACTCCTTCTTATTTGGGAAGGCACATTCCCTTCTACAGCTGAACAAACTCAGTGTTTGCAGAGAGCTGCCCAAAAACACTGCTCCCTCTCGGCCCTTAAAAATGTTCAGCATCTGAGTGCTGGCAAGGAATGATCACACCCAGTGGGGGCAAAACTGTGTGCACTGAGCCAGAGGACAAACAGGGATGCTATATATGGAGAACAGGAAGCAGGGCCAGCGCAGGCAGCCTTACTCATATCCCACTCATGGTCAAAGCTGGGAGCACCTAGAAAAGGGAAAGACTTATGGCTAGTCTAAGCTGCAAGGGATCTACAGGTCTGTGCTCTCTGTCATCATTGTCCACCATACTTCTAAGTAAGCTAAGAACTGGAGTGTAGTTTAAGGTCTTAGACAACCTAGTTGGTTGGGGGTGTGGTTTGGAGACAGAGACTTGTCTAGCATGCACAAGACCTAGGCTACCCCTCCAACCACAAAAATAAATAAAAATAAGCAAACAAATATTTTAAAAGGCTAGTCAAGGGGTTGGGGAGATGGCTTAGTGGTTAAAGGCAGTTGCTACACAAGCCTACTAGCTGGAGTTTGGATCTATAGCATCCACGTAAAGCCAGATGCAAAGTGGCATATAGGTCTGTAACCCCATGCACCCAGGACAACAGGCAGCAAAGTCAGGGAAATCCTGAAGTTTGCAGGCCAGCCTGGCTTCCTTAACAATGGCGAACAACAGGAGAGACCCGGTCTCAAACAAAGTAGGAGAGGACACATGTGTGCCCAAACACATACATCATACATACATACAGATAATAAGAAAATAAAAATAAAAAGGTTAGTCAGATGTATACAACACAGACCCAGTATTTGCTTGTAGTAAATCTAACTTCCCGTAATTCCTCGGGCAGTGATGAGGGCTGTCACTCAATGAAAGCCCTCAAGCCAAAAGCAAAAAGTTGCTAAATAAACTTCCAGCTTCTTTGCACTGTATGATTATTTTGTAAGTGATTTACATACTTGGAGACAGAAAAATGAGGAACTGTGAGGACTGCTTCACCCTTTCTCTTTTGCAAAATGTCAGTTGATTCCCAGAGTTACTTTTTATCACCCTTCACAGCATCACTTTCCCCACCCCCAGTGGGGGGATGGACTTCACACTACCCTGCACCACTCTACCATGGAGCTATGCTCCCAACCCCATTCACTGGTTTTAAACAGGAAGCATGTATGTGTGCTGCTGTGCATGCATACCCATGTTTGTATATGTGTGGGTGAGTGTGTGGAGGCCAGAGGTCAATGCTGGGCATCTTCCTCATTCACTACAACGCCAGCAGCTCCCACCCCACCTTTCCCGGACCCCGCTAGGAGAGCAATTCCCGGGCTCCGCGGGATGCACCCTGGCGACGAGAGCCACGCTCAGGCCTGCTCCTTTGTCTGGCCCTGCGGGCAGGGCTTTCCCTCTCCCAGCCGCAGCCTCCACCTCCTCCCGCCTGCGGCGCGGCTGACGCGGCGCGGAGGAATGCGTTTCCGGAGGGATCGGCCGGGGGGCGGGGCCGCGCGCCGCTTCCTGCGGAGACAGCGGGAGCGGGAGCGCGAGGCCCCGCCCCCAGCGGAGAGGGCGTGGCCTAGAGCCTAGGACTGGCGAGAGCGCGCTGAGACCGGCCTAGACAGAGCGCGAGGCCCCGCCCCCAGAGAGAGAGCGTGGCCTAGGGCCTCGGAAGGACTGAAGAGCGCCGAGACGGCACAAGACAGAGCAAGCGCGAAACCCCGCCCCCCAAGTTGAGGGGGCGTGGCCTAGAGCCTTGGACTGACGGGAGCGCGCTGAGGACGCCCAAGACAGCGGTAGCTCGAGGCCCCGCCCCCAGAGGAGAGGGCGTGGCCTACAGCCTTGGACTGACGGGAGCGCGCTGAGACCGCACGAGACAGCGCGAGCTCGCGGCCCCGCCCCCAGCGGAGAGGGCGTGGCCTAGAGCCTCGGACTGACCGAAGCGCGCCGAGACCGCCCGAGACTTTCCGAGAGGCCGAGCGCCGGGGAGCCCAGGCCCGTCGCGCGCGGTGGCGGCCGCTGCGAGAAGGTAGGGCGGGAGGGTCCGGTGTGTGTCCCGGAGGGCACGGGCTCCGGGCTCCCGCTGCGGGGCGGGCGGGCCTCGGTGCGGCTGGGCCGGGCGAGGCGTGGCGGCGGCCGGCCCTCGGGGCCATGTCCGGCTGCCGCCCTGCCCTGGCCGCTACGCTGCCGCTGACCGGGCCTACCGGGCCGGGTGCGGGCCTGGGCCTGTCATGTCGTGTCCTGCGAGCCCGGCCGGGGTCGTGGGGGAGGTCGGACATCTCGTCCCCGGCCACGCGGCGCGGGCCGTCGGCCTGCCTCGGTGCCCCGGGCTCCGCCCTGGCCCGGTGCCCCCCGCGGCCCCTCTCTCCGAGCGTCCCCTCCGCAGCCCGAAGGACCCGGGACCCCGGACCCTGCAGCTCGGGCTCCCTCTTGTCTTGTTCCGCTTCTCCGTACGGTTCTTCTGATTCTTTCTCAGGCTCTTGAATGCCTAACCAGTTAATGTTTCCTCAAATCGGTTTTTATTCGAAACTAGCACTGATTGGTAAAGTCAGTAAGTTACACGACTGTTTCTTCATCTGTAAAGTGGAAACCAGAGTGCCGACACTCAGCGACAATTGTGGCCATAATGACGGTCCTGCTTAGCTCTCAGCAGGCATTTACATATGGAGTAATCTAATCCTAGGTGTTGAGACTGTTTATCTCTGTTTTACAAATGAAGAAACTGAGGCACGGGTGTAGGAGTCATTTGCCCATGATTTTATCCCTACAGAGCTCATGTTTGATCCGTTTCTTTTTAATATACCTGTGAAACCCAAAGGTGAAAGGCAGTGAGCAGGGTCCGAGACAGCCTGGACTACCCAGAGAGACATTGTCACATTGTCTTTACAAACACACAGAAAGTGGCTCCATATGGAGTCCTTTCCTTTGCTTCTTGGTATGTCAAACAGCTCTCCAAACTTCTCAGGCATCAGTCGTGTAAGGTTTCTTAGGGTGTGCTTTGCACACAGGCGTTAAATGGGTAGTATTACTAGGATTTTTGTTGTTGTTATTGTTGTTTTCATGGTACGAAAATAAATTCTAGATGAGTCTTGATTAGGTTTCTTTCTTAAGTTCCAGAACTCTTTGCAATAGGCCATCTACTAGGCAACTGCTACAAAGGATTAAGCAATTTTAGTTGCAAATTATTGAACATTTGTGGACATCAGGGCCCAGGGGACAGAACTGACTTAAGACTCTCACTATAATTTTCACGTTTTCAAATAATTCAATTAACTGGTAATATTAAATAAATGACTGAAGATGATGGTGGGGAGAACTAGAAAAAGAAACAGAGGAAACACACCAATCAGCATTTTGTGTACAGGCATTTGTGCACATAGAAGATACTAAGAAGATAGTTAAAAAGACAAGGAATGTTAATACTTATGTGAACAGAAAACTAATATATTCCAGCTTTTGTGTGTTGGCTTCACAGACCTACAGCTAGAGTATTTGTGCTACTGAACTTTTCTTTCTTCCTTTGTTCTTTTTTTTTTTTTGTTACAGGATGGTAGTTCTGCATTAAGCTTGTTTCTTTATCCTCCACATTCTGTACAAGCAAAGTATGCAATCAACAGCTTTTAAAACATCCCTGGATTTAGTCATTTTAAACCCTGTCTTTTTAACTCTCTGATCAATGTAGCTTGTTTGCTCCAAGTTGCCTTCCGTGAATGAAAATATAGTCAGTATTGATGTTAAGTCCAGGGAGGTCACTGGGTACTTCTCCACTCTTAGCATAGAGGTAGAAGGGGAGGTGTATGCATAGTATATACTACCTGAAGAAAATGTTTTTATTTTTTATATACTGTCTTGTTCTTAACTATGCTGCTAGAATGGTAAGATAAACATGTAGTCAGTGAACATTTCAAAGAATTCTAGAGTCCTGAGAATGAAGTGTAAAATTCCTAATGTGTAAAAAGCTTATTGAAGTGACATTGTGTGTGAACTCCTAGAGAGTTAAATTGTGAAAATAAGTATGTACAAATCTTTCATTATTTACCTAAAAATTCAACAGTCTGGTAGTTAATTCTGTCAGTGTTTATTGTGCCTTTGTTTCTGTGTTTTCAGATTTCTTGTTTTCTTGTTGCATAGGTGGTAGTTGGGGAAGGGAGCCCAAGAGAGGGATGAGTAGTCTTCTGGATTCTAAAGTAGTTGCAGTGTATATGGTGGCAGAAAGCTGAAGTGTACTGAGGTTAAAGGAAATGCAGTCCTTAAAACTCAGAATATTGGCAGGTTAGAGTATTTCAGTGGGTAGAGGAAAGTAGGAGCTACATGCCAAAGTAGACAACCAATACTTTGTAATTTTCTCATTGTTTAAAAACTTTATTTTTGGTGTGTGGCTTTAGAAGATAAGAGTAACGATCTTTTGCAATATGTTTAGCATGTATAGAATCATGAAATGTATATATAAGAGAAGCTCCTTCAAACATACATATATATGCATATATATGCATATATATGTGTTTGCACATATGCATATACATACTTACAAATAGATTTATGCTACAAACATAAAACATAAGTATTTTGTAGTTAAAATACAAATATGAATGTGTGTATATATACACAGAAGATATGTATGCCTGTATTTTCTATTTACAGAAGCTGTCTCATAACAAGGCTTCAAACTGCAGGTTCCTGACCCTCAGGGATGTGTATAACTCGCTGGAGTGTAAAGAACATTTTAGGTTTGCTATTCTCTCTATATAGCAATTTCATTACTTTTAAAGTTCCAGGTTTTAATTATGATTTATAACTTTGTTGCTATAGGAGTATGTATACTTTAATTTGTAAATAAATGAGTACACATGCATACCCCAGATTTTTGTAGTGATGTAGGTAAATAATCAAAAGCTTAAGATCCCAAATATAGGAGATGTCCAGTAGGGGCCCAAGGACTCCTATGTTTAGGAGGGAAATTGACAAGACTTGGGGCCCAGGTTGACTGAAATGAAAGAAACCCAGGGTGACACAGGATTCTGGCTAGTGGTGTCATTTTTGAGGTAGGCAGTGTAAGCACAAGGGGGTAGGCTGCTTGGCTGGAGGGAGGGGAGCACATGTGATGCTGAGTTTTTTTAAGGTGAACTTGGGGCATAAGTAGAGAGAAAGGTATAGAGTACCATTAAATGAACAGGCCAGGAGCCAAGAAAGTGTTTGGGAGATTGGGATTTCTTTGCAGTAGTTCAAGGTATATGCTGCAGATGAAAATACTAAAGGAGGGCTGGGCTGGAGGGATCGCTCAATGCTTAAAGGTGCTTGCTTGCAAAGCCTAACTATCCGGGTTTGATTCCCCAGTAACCATATAAAGCCAAACGTGCAAAGTGGCACATGCATCTGGAGTTAATTTTTAGTTACGGGGCCCTGGTGTGCCCATATTCTCTTTCTCAAATAAAAAAGTTAACGATACATTAGAAAAATGGAAAATGCCAAAGGAGTGTAGAGTGAAAAGGGATTCTAGAGAGAGCTTGGGAACTCCTCAGGAGCTGGGTAGAGGAAGAATCGGAAAGCAGTTCCCTGCCCAGTTCCCTGAACTTCTGGTTTCTTTGAGGCCATTTTAAAGAGTGACCAGGGATTTGCCAGGTTTTTCAGCAAGTGGAATGTTTAAAGTACAGACTATTGCACCTCATGGCAACCAGAGAAGCAGTTGATAAGTAAAGACTTCTTGAAACTTCTTGAACAGAGCCTGGTTTCAAAGCAGGCTCTGGCTGGATTTCTGTGAGACCATCCACGTCACTCCTGGCAGAGCTCTGGTTTTCACATCTGCACTGTTGCCTTCATTCTGATTAAAGGGTAGGTGCTGCCTTATCTAAGCCCCATAGAGTGTAGTTCTTAGTACTCTCTGAACAGCCATTTTCCTGTGTCACCACATTTGCCTCTGACAAATACCCCTTTAGGAATGTGTGCATGGCAGTTCTTTGTCAGGCTCTAGCTCAGCTGTCCACTGCATTTTAGCTGAGCAGTATACCTGCTGAAGGAGGCTGTGCTCCATGAGTGTAAATGAAGACATTGATGTTGAGTCATTTCTCCAGCTGGGACAGTTGTGTTTTTCTCAGGAAGCTATGACAAGTACCAAAGAGCCTTTTCCTGATAATATTGCCCGTTCTTTATGAGAAAAGATCAGCTATGGCTTGAAGGTTTTGCAAGGCTCAGTGGAGGAGATGAGGGCTGAGCAAGGATCATACATGAAGCGGGTGACACAAAGAAAGAACACTGTACTTAGAAGGCAGAATCTTGACTAATTTGGCAAATACTACTTGGTCACTTTGTGTGTGTGTTAAATTTATTCTAGTTATTCTAGTCTGTAAGGGGGGATGCAAACCTGAATACAGTTAGTTACAGCAGAAATGATAATTTCTGTAAGCTGGAAATAACACCATGTTGAGCATCACTGAAAGTTGTCATTTTTGTTCGAGGCACCATCAAGGTGATGTTCTGAAAAGAAAGGAATCAATTCTGTTCATTGTGCTTGTTGAACAATGATGGCTAAAAAATCCACAAAGGTAGAAGACAGTATTTTGATTAAGGAAATAGTTCAGTGGAGGGATAAAAATATTTACATGCAAAATCAGGTATGTGCCATTTTTAAGTATGGAAGTCACATTTCCGTGTATAAATGTTTATTGAGTGAATCTGTGAATAAAGTTTTCATACTCTAAAATCAGGAATAACTACTAGCTCTTTCTACTGCATCTTATTTTGTGGCTTATGTATGATTTTTGTTAATGTTAGGATTTCAGTACTTTAAAAATTTTTATTTATTTATGCATATGTGTGTATGGGTGCTCCAAGGTCTCTTGCCTCTGTAAATGAATGCCCATCCAGCTTTATGTGGGTGGATGGGGAGTTGAACACAGGCCAAGCAGGCTTTGCAAGCAAGTGCCTCTAGCCGCTGAGCCATCTCCCCAGCCCCTCAGTACTTTAAAATTTTTATTTCAATTTCTTGCTCTAGTCCAGGCTGACCTAGAATTCACTATGTAGTCTCCAGGTGGCCTTGAACTCACAGTGATCATCCTAAATCTGTCTCCCCAGTACTGGGATTAAAAGTGTGCACCACCACGCCCAGCTTAATTTTTTTTAATTTATTTATTTGCAAGCAGAAAGATAGAGAGAGAATAGCATGCACCAAGGCCTCTAACCACTGCAAACGAACTGCAGATGCAAGCGCTACTTTATGCATCTGGCTTTACATGAGTACTGGGGGATTGAACCCAGTCGTTAGCCTTTGTAAGCAAATGCCTTAACTATTGAGCCATCTCTCTAGCCCCCCTCCCCCCCAGTACTTTTTAAAGGTAATAGTGGGATCGTTTTTGATAATTGGAGGAGGTTAAAGTTTAGAAAAACACATTTAGTTTTCTAAGGTTACATTAGGAAAGTGCAACCAAAATACAGTTGGGAATAAGTTGTGCTTATTAAGGAAATATGGAAGGATAACTCATTGTAGAGTCTGTGCTTATACATGCAAGGCTATGAATTCAGTCCCTAGCATGCACGCACACACACAGAAGGAAAGAAAGGAAAGTAAAAAATTTAGAAACACATGGTAGTTACTCCGGTTTTTCTTTTCTTTTTTAGGAACCCATGACCAGTAAATGACTTGGCAAGTAAGAAGAAAACTACTATAAACTATAAAGGTACATATTGCTAAAGTTTTCTATTGAGGGTCATATCTTATCATTCTAAAAATGCTGATGTAGGTGTTATTTCCAGCTTACTGATGAGTAAAGCAAGGAATGAGTAATTTCTCCCTCTGTTAGATTGTAAACATTTATTATACACTTACAGTATACCTCAGCTGCAAAGGCAGAGGGAAGAAAGATGGGTCAGAACACGATGGCCAACATGAGTTTGATCATGGAGGCATGTTGGAATGATCTATTGAAAACAGTGGATAGAATTATGCAGTTGGGGAACCTAATCATGGTTCTTCCTAATTGAAATTAAGTAGGACAAAGGTGCTTTTGAAACCATTAACATATAGCTTACTTTCGCTCTTCTTTTAACAATTATGTTTTTTTTTTTTTTTCACAATTACTTTTGTAAACTTCTCCAAAGTAAACTGGCAACCGAAACAGTTGCTAACTCATGCTTTCCCCCATCATTGGGAAAAGCCGACCACAACAAACCTGCAAGCACAGAAAGTATAAAGAAGAAACAGTGTACTAGGCTGCTTTGAAACATATCATTTGCTTGGTCATGTCTTACTGTTTAAGTGGAAAATGGAGTCAGGACGAATTAAGCCAGACACCTTTCGCATGCATTGTGGATAAGTGTTCATATTTTGCTTGAAGTGCTTTATTTTTCCACTTGTGCTGTCAGTTCACCCTTCTGCAGGCATTGAGTTTCTTTTGTACTCCTCCATTTGAATTGAATGCTTAATGTTGTTTTCCCTCCTCACATGGGGATGTCTTGATTTGGGGTGCAGGTGGGGGTGGAGAAGGTGGCCTATCAGTTGCTGGATCACTGTGTGTGTGCATTGTGTATTCCTTTCAGTTGCTAGACTGAATGTTAGCTGTGTCTTAGCTCAGGTTTGGGGTTGTCTGTTGATGATATCAGTGGAGTGTGAGTTCTATAGAGGATTTCCTGTTCTTGTTTTCCTTGGGATATGAACCATAGTTGCTAGGAGTGGATTTTATCTTGTGTTAAAGTGGATAGTTGTATTGTGAGCTGCTTTCAGATTATTTTGTAAATTTTAGATCAAGCAAGCTTTTGTGAACTGTGGCTCAGGCTGTCCTGGAGCTCACAATATAGACCAAGCTGGCATCAAATGGCAGGCAATCCTCCTACCTCAGCCTCCCAAGTACTGGGATTATAGGGGTAAGCCACCTCACTTAGCTTCAAACAAAAACCTTTATTCTTTGACTTTAGTATGTTTAGGGTAATTAATTTTATTAGGTACAAAGGTCTTTCATATTCCTGAAAAAGGCTTTTTTCCCTTCATGGTGGGAGTAATGTTTTTCTGTAGGCTATTTAAAAGTTTAGACTACTGTTTGTGAATGTATAAAAATGTTGGGAAATGCCTGAAGTGAGGTGTTACTGACACCTTAGCTTCGGTTACTTAGCTTCATTGTTCAGTCTTCCCTTTTATTTTTTCCTTCCCTATCCTTTCTGTTAAATGTTGTTAGTCAGTTCTTATTTGGGCCAACACCTTCCTATTCACCACCACACCTCTTCCTGCCAGATGGAAGGAAAAATGCTGAGTATTAATTATTTTTCCTTTAAGGGAAAGGTGTTCTTGACATGGCATGACTTCATCCTCATATCTCACCCTCAGATGGTGCAGAACTCAAAGGTTACTGTTTCTTCCATTCAAGCTTTTCTCATCGTAGTACTGCTCATGGGGCATGAGTAGAAGGGACCACATGCCAGTTCCTAGAGTTCTTTGATTTGGCTGCTTTTCAGATGTTAAAATTTGTATTGGCTATTTATTTTTCCTGCCTCTAAAGCAGATAGAAAAAGTGATGATGAAGCACTAGGAGAGATGATAGGCACAATTTTTTCTATCATTAAGGTGAAAAAATTTAAAGATACTGTGACGTAGAAAAGGAAGTGTTTGAATGATTAGAACTTAGCTTTCATTTAGAGCTCTAAGAATGTTGAAAACTTGGGCTTTTGATTCTGGCCTGTTTATATCACAGCTCAGTCACTTATATACCTAGCTCCTATAGTATGGAATATGCAGTAAATATTTGACTTGACTTAGTTAGTTGTATTGAATGCAGGTATACCTTTATGCAAAGATTTCTTACCCAGAAATAACCTTGTGGGTACTGTTTTATGGTACTAGAGGTTGAACCCAAGGCCTGGCTCATGACATGATTCTACCACTGAGATTCATCCCCAGTCCTTGTAGTACACGTTTTCTATGACTTGGTTTATGGGCATCTTATTTTAAAATGCTGAAGTACACTTCATTTACTTTTATTTTTGCACGTGTGGGCCATGACCAGCTGTTAGCATGGGTGCTGAGGAATCAAACTCAGCCAGTCTCAAGTTCGCTCGGGCGCTCTCATGCTTGTACGATAGCACTCTTACCCACTGAGCCATCTTTTCAGCCCCATCTTATTTCACCATTTTTCAAAGTAATTTTTCTCTGAAGTATAATTCATTTATGTAAAGATATTATTGGTTGAATATCCCTAACCTAAATATTTGAAATGGTTCAAAACCTGAAAGTTGAGTTGCCATTATGATGCACATAGAAAATTCTGCACCTGACTTCATGTCAGGGGTCACTGTCATTTGAAGGTGCACTAAATGATATATAAAATTACCTTTGGGCTATGTGGAGCTTAGGTGAATTTCATGTTTAGACTTGGGTCTCATTCCATACCTACAAATACTCCAAAAATCTGAAAAATAACCAAACACTCTTGGTTCCAAGCATTTTGTATAAAATTTACTCAATCTGTACATACCAGGCTTTTAAAGGTTTCATCTGTCAATATAAAAGGATAGGCCAATAACAAGTGTGTAGTTAAAAGTTTATTCAGGATGTAAAGCCATACTTAATTATTAAGAATGAATTAAGGTGACTTTAATGTGAAGTCAAAATAGATACTATAGTAGTTATCTTTTTGTAGACTAGAAGCAGCTGGTGGAAAGGCTTACTGTTTCAAGGGCACATTTCATCATGGTGGTGGAGAAAGCATGGCAGAGCGTCACATCAACTGAGAGGCAGCAGCCAGAGTGAGCTCACTATCAACACCCAGTGGGCTGGACTAATAAACATTAAGGCCTGCTCCCAGTGACACACCCTCTCCAATAAGGCTTCACCTCCTAAAGGCTCCACTAGCTAGAGATTAAATATGAGGACTAACAAACCCTTGAGGCTTTGGATGGCATTTTATATTTAAACTGCCACAATTATGCAGTTTTTGACAATGGAAACAATTGCATATATTTTTTGTTTTGTTTTCTTTTGTTTTGAGTTAGGGTCTCACTCTAGCCCAGGCTGACCTGGAACTCACTATGTAGTCTCAGGGTAGCCTCAAACTCATGGCACCTCCTACCTCTGCCTCCCAAGTACTGGGATTAAAGGTGTGTACCACCATGCCAAACTGTAGCTGTTACCCACTAAAATGAGCTTATTTGTAAGATGTCCTAAAGAATATTTCTCAGGAATTGAATTATGACTCCTTAGATAAAATTGAACATTGCTTAAAAACAACCTTAGCTTGAAATGCTTTTGTGAGATCCAGATACAAAACTGGTACCTATATGGCAATTAAAGTAATTTTTGTTGGCCTCCATTTTAAATGCTCAGTATATAAACTCAGCAAGCATTATAAGCCTTTCCATTTCTGTGCTCCAAGTCAGTTCTAACACTAGAAGGGTGTTCTTTCTTTTAAACAACAGTAAGAAGGCTCTCCAAGCACATGAAGCACAGAGTGTCATGCTGTCAGCTTCAAGGTCAGATGCCCAGGCCCCATTTGCACCTGCACAACTTTTCATTCCTCTTGAGTAGTTGCTTAATTTCTCAGTAGTTAAAACAAAGATGACCTCATTCCTTCCCTACCAGAGAGGCAGTTTTATTGTTGTTGTTGTTTTGTTTTTGTTATTGGTGTTGTTGGTTTTAATTATTATTGTTACTGTTACAATCATTCAAAGGCATTGAAATAAATGTCCAACTTTTTAAAGTGAAGGGAATAACTTTTGTTATAAATAACCTTAACCCATCAAAATTCAATATACTGTAGTATTTTTATTTGTCCAGTATTTCTTAACCTCGTCTGGTCCCCAGTGGACAGATCTTCCTTTTTTTTTTTTTTTTTTCCTCAGCAGTCTGCTGTGAGCTATATTCAAGCTAGTACAGAATTCTGATAAAAGTGTCTATTAGGAAGGTCTGTCTCCTTCCCCTTAGCTTAGGTTTGCTTGCTTGTAACCTGAGGTTCTCCATTTTTTTTCTGTTTGTATTAGCTGTGCTATCCTCACCCATCAGCTGGTCTGTTACTAGCCTTCATAAATGGCTGTTTTGTCTAATGCAGTGTTATAAAACACTGAAGATTTGCTGCTTTTATTGTTTTACAAATTGTTAGGAGCCTAATTGTTGGAGCGCACATTGAATAGAATAATCCCACTTAGATGTGCAACCTAGAAACAGTATAATAAATTTTAATGTTAAATTCATAATGACTGGCTATTTATCCACATTGATGATATCCTTTTATTTTTATTTTTTTGCAGTTGTGTGTTTCTAACCCTTCCCCTGTCTTTCTTTTATGCTTTGTCTTTCCTAATGGGGATCCATGCAAAGGTTTCTGGTTATAATCTCACCTGAAAGAAGCATGGTCAACACAGTCATGATATTGACCAAGTTGTTATTGTGTTCCTACTGTTATGTTCATTAGCCATTTTAACAGTGGGTGACAGGTAACACTGAAAACATACAAGATGTGTATCTGCTTATTTCAGCTTCAGACCCCAGTGAATCAGAGATGACTGTGTCCATCGTAAAGGTGAGGAAACTGAGGTACAGAGTAGGTATTGTCTGTTCCTGACCCACACTCATCTCTGTGCAATGCAGTGTACAGTGTTGGTGCAAAAAATTGTCTGCCCTCAAGCAGCTTTCTCTTTTGTCTTTTGATATATTTTCTCTTTGTAATAATTTCATTTGTTAACTATTAGGGCATTGCGCTAGGTGTGTGCAAGGGTGTGAACAATGACTTCTAGGTAATGATGATTCATGGGGTAAGTGCTGTACACAGCAAGAGCTGAATTTTTCATAGACATGAGCATTTGTAAACACAGATTATATTTTTTATATGGCCATGGGCCCTATCACACTCACATGTTAGTCTTCCCCACCCCCAATTTAAGAATTCATGCAGCTACATGTCATAGCCTGGTCTCACAGTTTTTTGACTCTCAGCTCCATTGGTCACTATATTAGGAACCTTGTGTGGTCATATCTTCCTGGTCTCCCTCAGATCCCAGCCACTGCTGCTGGGAACAGTCTAGTGACTCACTTCTGGCTGACTACATCTGGCCTCAGGTGCCTCATACTGCTCTTTCCTGGGCCCTAGATGTGCCCAAGGGGACAGGGGGGAGGAGAAGTGGCATCAGCCTTCTCAACACTCTGGTTCTGGGAAGGTGTGGGTGGTGTGATCAGCACCCCTTGAGACCACCTTTTGCCTGTTGGGCTGAATCCAAATATACTTCTCTTCGTCAGCCTTCTGCTGGGTATTTCCATGGATCAAAAAAATAATTGATACTGGCCTTGCTTCTGCTGCTCCTCCCTTTCTTTTCTTTTTGAGGCAGGGTCTCAACCTAACCAAGGCTGACTTGAAACTCACTGTGTAGCCCAGACTGGCCTCAAATTTACCTCAATCATTAAGCCTCCAGGATTATAGCTGAATTACCATGCCCCACACTGTTTTACCTTTGCAATAGGATGTCATGTATTCCAGACTGGATTTAAATTTACCATATAGCTGGAAGATGACTCTGGACTCCTGATCATCTTCACCTGTAGAGTTTTGGGATTACTGATGTGCACCACCACGTTCCTTGGTTTACTCTCTTCACCTTTCAAGCTCACTGCACCCTGATCTTTGCCTCAGGCTCTGTTTAAGGTTAGCTAGTGCTGTATTTTTAGTTTGACTTCACCTAAGATTGTTGTCTCTGAATTGCTGAACTCCCAGCTGCCTTACTCTTGCTGTATTCACATATTTATACATCTCTCTCTTTCAGCTGTCCATGCTCATTTCTAATCCTTGAACTTTCCCCCTTTGCTGTTGATGTCTGGCCGCACCACTACTTTGTCCCACCCTTCAGCTCTATCTGTACCTGTCCTGTGAATCAGTGGGTTAATTCAGATCTTTAGATTTCAAGGACTCATGGGAGGAAGTCTCAGAGATGTGAGCATTTCTATAGGAATTTTAAGACATTAGGTCTTTGTGTTTAAGCAAAAGCATCCTAATGATCTGGTTGGATACCTTACACTGAGTATTTATGTCACTGTGTAGTCGTAAATTTATTTTGATTTAATATGTAAGAACCATGTGTGACCATAACACAATTTACAGCTAGCTTAAAATTGTCTCATGTGTACTTAAAGCAATTGAAAATTGTTATCATTGGAGTATCGATACAAATTTTTTCTTAGAATGAATTTGCACTTTTATCCTGAGAAATTATTCTTTGCTGAGTAATGTCAGAGGAAAAAGGCTGTGTAAGTTAATACAATTCAGCACATTTTCAGTACTGTCTTTGAGTCAAGTGCTTTAGCCATGAATAGGATGCACTAGGATCCTATCCAAATCCATCAGAGAAGACAGATTTTAATGTGACTACAAATGAGAAAAGTGTTACACGTGTGCCTTTATAAACTAGGGCATCCACTGGCTGCTGGACCCTAGCAGTGTTGTGTGGTCCTTCTGTATCTTTCTGGTTGCCCCTCCTTTCCCAGTTGTCTTGACTTCTGACTTCAGAAGGAACTGCCAGGACTGAATGAGCTCTCCGTGATTGCTTTGGAGAAGAGCTGTGGCCTTGTTTTAGAGTAGTACCTCCCCAGTTGTTATCCTGTTCTTCAAGGAGGTCCTCCATCAGGTCTTCTCACTTTCCTATGGTGTGTCTTCACTTCTTCAAGTCTGCCTGAGTATTCTTTTCTTTACAGTTTCACTTGTGTTCATAATTTCAGTTAACCCTGAGATAACAACCTGTCCTATTTGTATCTCTACTTCTGATCCATCTACTTAAGTCTAGACCTCTGTCTTCCCTTCAGGTGATGGTGGGCATTTTGTAAAGGTCATGATGGTCCTCCTATTTCAGACTCTCAGTGCCTGGGGGATTATAGGTGTGAGCCACCATACAGTACTTTCATATTCTTTTCTTTTTTATATTTTATTTATTTAAAAGAGAGTAAGTGATGAAAAGAGGGAAATAATGGGTACACCAGGGCCTCCTAACACTGCAAATAAACCCATGACTCATGAGTCACTTTATGGGTCTGGCTTTACATGGGTACTGGGGAATCAAACGGGGGACATCAGGCTTTGCAAGCAAGGCCCTTTAACCACTGAGCCATCCTTCCAGCCCACATTCTACCTTTCTAAAACAGAATGCATCATATCCCGTAGCTTCATTCCCTTTCCTATGACTTCTTTAGAAATGGTGGCTCTGGGCTTTTTTCTTTCCCCTTCCAAAGGAGAAAGCAGATAGCAGAGCCTATACTTACCTCCTACTAATCACAGGTTTGTTTGTAACTTCCTTTATTGCTGTTGTATAAATTCAGGTATATGTCATAGTTTTTTAGACATGGTTTTATTATATATTCCAGGCTGGCCTTGGACTTTCATTCTTTCTGCCTTCATTTCCCCAAGTATTGGGATTCCAGGCATGAGGCACCATGTCTGGGAAAATGTCCTTAACAGATACAATAAATTCTTTGCCTGTCTTCTGCGTTTTCTTGTCCATCTCCCATGTACCTTGCATTAAAGTCAAAACCTTTCTGTCTTCGTGAGGCCTCTAAATCTGCCAAGAGTGCAGTGTCTTGTCTTCATTGCAGGTGCTATCTTACCGTACTGTCATTGCTTCCAGTTTTGTCTCTGAATTGGAAGTTCCTGAGGCATGATATTTTCTGATATTACACAAAACCTGACATAGCAGCCTGGAAAAGGACTCCAGGGATAGGGAGCAATCCAAAAGAGTCCAAGGGAATAGAGATGCTAGGAAAGTAGGTGAAGAGCATTGAGTGTTGTTTTGTCATTTCTTTGGTGGTCAAAAGGGGAACTGACTTCCTGAAGTTTATGTACTAGCCAGTTAGGAAGTTTTGAATGAGTGAGTGAGTGAATGAATGAATGAATGAATGCAGCTGCAAAGAGAAGGTCTGGAAAGGGCTCTTTTGCAGTTCACCTGTGTGGTAAGGAGTATCCATCATGTGTGGTAGTTTGAGTACAGGGGTTGGCTATGAAAAAAGATAGGCAGGACAGTATCTTGTGGCATGTCTTTGTTGTCACCTCTAATTGAGCTCCTGGTGGAATTCCATTGACAGAGAACTTCTCAGTGTCTTTTTTATTCAATATAAAGTCACTTTACTACCCCAGCTCTGTGGTGGTTAGGCCTAGGGTGGGTGAGTTGATGCAGTCACTCTGGAAGCCATCCTGAATTCATGAGGCACCATTCTTCTCTCCCCTTCCTCTCCTCCCCTCCCACAAGAGCTCTGACCAGACTTTAAAGTGCTCTGAGGTATTGGAGAGTTAAGAGGATGTAAGCTCCTAAAGATGGAGGTCTCTAAAGGAAATATTTAGTGAACTCTTTTCCCTTGAGGCAGTATCTTCTGCAGCTCTGCTTCCACCTCCTGGGTGCCATTGGAATTACAGTCATGTGTCACTAGCCTGTGAAGTTTTTTTCTTAATTGAAATTTGTCAAGACAGTAATTTCACACAAACTATATTTGTTTTCATTACAAAAGACCAATGAAAAAAACCACATTACAACAGTTACAGATAAAAACTCCATTGTCTTATTGTGCATATAATTGTCATTTCCAGGTCTGTTTGGTAGGTTTCTGTGTTTTTATACAATTATTTTACATTTCTCCCATGTTCATGTACCCTTGACATCCAGAATTATTCTGTAAACCTTTTATTGTTGCTCCACTTTTCAATTTTTTAAAAAAAATTTTTATTTACTAATTTGAGAGAGAGTGAGAGAAAGGCAGACAGAAGGGCGCACCAGGGCCTCCAGCCACTGCAAATGAACTCTAGACACATGCACCACCTGTTGTATCTGGCTTTATGTGAGTACTGGGGAATCAAACTTAGGTCCTTCTGCTTTGTAGGCAAACACCTTAACCACTAAGCCATTCCTTCAGCCCCGCTTTTCAATTTTTATGACTAACAGTTCCTAAAGTTAATACATTGGTATTCCTTGTCATTCTGTTATACAGAATGTTTACATTTTTGCCTGCAGTAAGTTATACTAGAGTATTGTATTGAACATATGTAGAATAATTTTTTGAAGTTTTCTTGTTTATTTTACCCAAGCCATCAGACTTTTTTTTAAAAAAGGGAGAAAGTCTCCAACTGGAGAGATGGCTCAGCAGTTAAGGCACTTGCCTGCAAAGCCTAATGGCCCAGGCTCAATTCCCCAGTACCTGAATAAATCCAGATGCACAATGTGGCACATGCATTTGGAGTTCATTTGCAGCAGCTAGAGGCCCTGGTATACCCATTTATGTTCTCTCTCTGTCCCCCTCTCCTTGGAAAGTTTCATTCTAACTCCGGCTGGCCACTTCCTGCTTCAGCCTCTTAAATGCTGAGATTATAGGCCCATGCCAGCATCCCTTGCTCTCCCCCACTCATGTGAGTACTAGACTGGTGTAGGGGGTAGGGGATTTGCTGGTGAGATAGCTTAGTCTTAGCATTAAAGTGCTTGCTTTATGAGCATGAAGACCTAAGTTTGAACCCCAGCACCCATTTTCAAAAGCCTAGATATGGGGTTCATTAATCAGTCAGTCTAGCCTACAGGTGAGCTCCAGGTTCAGTGAGATTCCCTGTTTCCAAAAAAGATGGATAGCATTTCTAAGATTGGCAGCCTAGGCTTTAACTCTGGCGTTCACATGCGTACACACACTCACAGCCATTAAAGCATTCATAAAATACTCGGCTGGGCTTGGGTGTAGGAGCAGCTAATAGTTTAGACATGTGTTCACAAGCCTGTGACTATAGCCATCTTTCTTACATCTGAGGCATGAATTATGAAACTGAAAACCTTGAGAGAAAATAAAGATGTAATTATTGGAAATTGTGTGTGTTTAACATAGAATATTACCTGAGTGTTCTTTTTTTTTTTTTCTTTTCTATGGAGATTCTGAAGGATACTCAAGACTGTGCTAGAGTTTTTGTCCTTTTATTGTTGTTTTGGTCCATTTTATTCATCTGGAAAGTATTTTACTTATTCCATGTATAGTTTTTTTTTGTTTTGTTTTTTATAAAAGAAAAAAAGTATTAGGAGATCAGACTGGACAGTTGAGTTAGAGCCTTGTATAGAAAGTTGTTTTCAACCTGATGAGAAATTGAAACTATTAAAGATTCGTCAGAGGGGGTGGTTGATTGGAGTTTCAGAGTACTCCATGACTGAGCTCTGGATACAGCTGTTTGGGACTGAGAGCTCCCCCCCCCCAAAAAAAAAAGGGAAGTCCATAGGATAAGTACTGCCTTAGCTTTTCACAACTAGGAAATAAATACTTGACTCATTTAGAGCACATTTAATTAACACTACTGTGACACTTGATTGAATGTCATGACATATTTCATTTAGGAGTAGATTCTCAGGGTGTGGTGTAGAACTATTGAACAGAGGGGGTGAAGGAAATTATTAAGAAAGAAAAGCAGGTGATGGTTTGAGAGGCATTGTATTTATAAAAACCAATGGAAGAGAATGAAGGGGAAGCATTTATTGCAGTCTCTCTAATATGATGATATGTATTTTCTATTTCAGATGAAATTACAACTGGTTTTCTGGATTGGACTGAGCAGCTCAGTTTGCTTTGTATTTGGCCAAACAGGTAAATAAATAAATAAGTAGAAAGAAAGAAAAAGAAAAAAGAAAAGTTTTCCTAGTATCTTTTCATTTCAGCATCTTTGATAGATTGCTGAGGAAATCTACAGTCTGATCATACTGGTCTCTTTCAAAACACTGTCATGGTCCCATGTCACCACGTGACTAACAAGTAGGGGTTTCAGAGGGTCTTCATGATCCCTGCCCTCCAAGGGTGAGGATAGTGAAATTCCAAATGACAGGTACAGAATGAACCACATTTTCACATTGTAAGTATGCTCGCATGAGCAGAGAGAAGGCAGAAGCAAATAATAGATTCAGAAGTAAGTAAACTAATGTGTGCAGTGATGGGTTAGGAGGTGTCCATTAGTATCTAAAAGTGAAACCAGTCTGAGCATGGAAGACACCTCTAATCCTAGTACTCTGGAGGTGGAGGCATGGGGAATCCTGTATTTCATGCCAGCTTGGACTACACAGTAACACCTCATCTTGGAAAAAAAAAAAAACAGGGTATATTTATGACCATTCAAAATGATAGATTCTGAAATTATGCCCTTCAACAAAGTGTTGAAGTTAAGTTAATAGGACCTTGTTGCAGTCAGCTTTCTAGTTGCTGTTCTTTCTAGAACGCAAACAAAAGCAGCTTGTGGAGGAATGGGTTTATTTGGCTTACAGACTCGAGGGGAGACTCCGTCCTGGCAGGGAAAACGGTGGCATGAGCAGATCGGTGGACATCACCTCTGCCACAGCACTGGAAATAGTGGCAGGAAGGTGTGCCAAATACTGGCAAGGGGAAGCTGGTTTATAACCCCATAAGCCTGCCCCCAACAACACAGCTTCATCAAGGTTGTAAAACCCAAACTGCCATCAGCTGAGGATCGATCTATCAGAACACATTCATTTGTTTGTGGGGGACACCTGGATCAAACCATGACAGACCTAGTATGTTATATTAAAAAACGACTCTCCTTTTATGAGGCCTTCAGTGCCAGGGTAATCCTAGATAGTTGTTTCCCTGAAGCAGTCTAGTAGTCTGGCAACTAAGCCAGCATGTTGATACTTAATGTGGTATGTATGTGAAAAACCATTGTTATCATGATCCTGATATTTGAATTTTTTTTCTGTGAAACTTCAAGCAAGGTTCTCTCTTCTTTTTCCTCACAGATAAAAATAGATGTTTGAAAGCAAATGCCAGATCTTGTGGCGATTGTATACAAGCGGGGCCAAATTGTGGATGGTGCACAAATTCAGTAAGTAAAATGCTGATACTGTTCCATGTGTTCTCTGATGTTTAGTGTTGCTGGGGCTGTGTCATAGGAATAATAGATGTGGATTGCCACTTAAAATTAATGCTTGTTGAATAATGTGTATTGTTTTGTTAGAGTGGCCTCTAGACACCTGTACTTGTTAAGCACTTGAAATTTGGTATTAAAAAAGTGAGAATTGCTCTAAATCTAAAAAATTTTCAAATGATACTTTGTGTAAACATGTAAGTATTAAAATTCATTTCCCATTTACTGTTTTTGAGACAGTCTCATGTAGTCCAGGCTGACCTCAAACTTGCTATGTAGCTAAGGATGACATTGAACTTATGACCCTTCTGTCTCTACCTCCTGAGTGTTGGAATGTGCCACCACATATACTAATGGATACATCTTAATCCATCTCTCCACACATTTCCTGGATGATTTTATTCAGAATCTTTTTGTTTGGAATAGCAGTATTTTTATCTTCTCTATGGTATTTTTCAGTCAGAAATAAATTTCTGTTAGTACATGGGAAACTAAGACGGGAAAATAGTGAGTTCAAGGTAAGCCTGTTCTACCTAGTAAGATGCTGTCTCGCTTCCTGTCCCACCAAAACAACTGCAAGCAAGTAGCTTTTATTTCCATCAAACTCCTTTTAGTATGTCAGTGTTGTAAATTTTTTCCCAAGCCACAGGGTCCAATAATATACTTTTAGGGCTTTTAAAGAAATTTAAAGTATGGTTTATATGTATGGAGATTTTCAATAAAAAGTTGAATAAAAACTTGACATGGTGGCACATGCCTTTAAAAAATCTCAGCACTTGGGAGGCAGAGGTAGGCAGATGGAGGCCACCTTGGAATGTAAGAGGGTAATATAATTTTCCTAAACATTAAGTTGTTCAAAATACTGTGCTGGACAGAGTGCTATGTAAAATACGTGGTAAGGATTGTTACTGTGGACAGTTTTAGGGAAAATACAGTTTGATGTTTGGGTATCATGAGGGACTGTTAACCATGCATGATAAGTAATTTCACTGAAGAAATGTAGTTAATGATTAGGCACCCTGAATTCAAGGTGGGACTTCTAAACTAAACCCTTAGGTCACTTTTGGGAAAGTATTCCTTTCTCTGAGTTGATTTTGCTTGTTTTTAAAGTATAAGTGCATGTATTAAGGAACGATTTTGTTTAAAAGCTAGAAACAAAAGTGCTTTAAGCTGTCATTTGGTTTTCATTTGTGTGTGTGCAGTTGTATTATGTAGAAGGGGTTACCATAACACCGCTTCTGTTGATGCCACTATTTTGTGTATCACTCAGACATTCTTACAAGAAGGAATGCCCACTTCTGCACGATGTGATGACTTAGAGGCTTTAATAAAGAAGGGCTGCCATCCAGATGACATAGAAAATCCCAGAGGCTCCAAAACTATAAAGAAAAATAAAAATGTTACCAATCGGAGCAAAGGAACAGCAGAGAAGCTCCAGCCAGAAGATATTACTCAGATCCAGCCACAGCAGTTGGTCTTGAAGTTACGGTCAGGTACAGACATACATTATACATTCCTCCTTTTCCAACGAGTTTCTCAACAACAGCTCTTCACAAGCCTTTAACCAAATTTTATTAAGGCTCATTTTCACAGGTGAATCCAACCCTCAAACAAAAACACAGCTTAGGTTAAATTTTAGAATTATTTTTGCCAATATAACACTATAAAGAACATACACATTGGATAGTATTAAATTTTGCCTGTTGCAGTTACAAACACCAGACCAAATGTAGCTTATGGGAGGAAAGGGTTTATTTCAGGCTTACAGATTCAGCATGGCAAAGGAAACCAGCTCCCTTCATCGTACATAGCAGAGAGATGATAGCCAGCACAAGCTCGAGCTGACTCTGAACACACACCTAGGGCTGGCTCTTCCAGCAGGGCTCCGCCTGCTGGAGACTTCAGTAGGAAACTTAATCTTGACCAAAAATATGAGGCTGTGGGGACCTTTATATTTAAACCACCACACTGCCTAATATCAGAAGCAACTTCTATTAAAGATTTAGCAGGCATTAAACTTAGTTTTAAAGATAATATCCAAGATAATTAACGTCTAAAGTAACATTTTATCATATTCCCATGTTTCATGCTATTTATACTCCACCCAGCTGCACTTCCACTTAGGTAGTCAGGCATTGTTAGGTTTGTATGTGGAGTGTCTCCCAAAAGTTTAAGTGTGTGAATATCTGTTCCCCAGCTGGTGGCACTGTTTTGAGAGGTTGTGAAAACCACCAAGATCAGATGAGCTGGTGCTCCTGTTCCTGCTTCCAAGCTTCTTTAGCTGCATATCCTCCCTCTCACGATGGAGTATACTTTCTGAAACTCCTTGTCCTTTACATTGCTTCTGTCAAGTGTTGTGTCATAGCATCTGGGAGAGTAGCAAGTACAGGCCTCCTCTTCTACACCTGCTCTAGCAGAGCCCCACTGAAGACCACACTTAGGTGTTTCGCGCCCCCCCCCCCATTTTCATGGTTATAATCTTTAAACCTGCCTGCACCAAGTAGTGCTTTGTATGGTGCACACCTCTTGCATGCAGTGAACATTCACAATGGTTCTCATCTCCTGCCAGTGCTTCCACTTTCCTTTTTGTGTCTTCTTTTCTTCCTCCCTCTCTCTGCGCTTCACCTACATGTTGGTTTTCTTCTCTGCTTTGACAACCATTCATCTGCTGCAACAACGACTTCTCTGTTGAGCTCCAGGCCCATGTCTCCAGCTGCCCACTACAATCTGCACATTGAAGACTAAACACTTCATTCAAACCTCCTTTTTCTTCTGTGGTTTCTAAGTGTCTTGTTCCATTTGATGGTACTAGAGATTGAGCCCAGGGCTTCTCACATGCTGAGCAAGTGCTGTACCACTGGCTACATCCTAGCCCTGTTTACTGAGGGAATTACATTCAATCTCTTACATCTGTTTCTCTCCTTCCTCATTGTTTCAGCTCAGAGCTTCTTCATGTCCTTGGATTTTTTTCCTGTCGTTTCTTTTAGCTAATCCTTATTATCCTTATTTTAAAAAATTTTTAAGGTAAAAATCAGACTTATATTCACTGACATGTAGCTGTATCATGTTATACAGAGAGCATATCTGATTCATTACTTACATCTGTATCTATTATACTCTGTAGTTTTCCTGTGTTCTGCCCCAATTTATGATAGTCCGTTTTCCTCATAATTAGAAATTTGTATGTTAGTTTTACCATTACAGTAACAACTCTTTGAAAAAAAAAAACTTAAAAGGAGAAAATTTTAGGGCTGAAGAGATGGCTTAGCGGCTAAGGCATTTGCCTGCAATGCAGAAGGACCAGAGTTCGATTCCCCAGTACCCATATACAGCCAGATGCACAAGAGGGCACATGTGTCTGGAGTTCATATGTTCATATGGAGCCCATGTTCTCTGTCTGCCTCTCTCTCTCTCTCTCTCTCTCTCTCTCTCTCTCTCTCTCTCAAATAAACAAAATATTTTTTTAAAAAAAAGGAGAAAATTTTGGCTCATAGTTTTAGAAATTTCAGTCCATGATAGAGTGACCCTGTTGCTTAGGGCTTGTGGTGAGGCAGCACATTATGTTGGGAACATTGGGAGCACCTTATAGTGGAAAGATGAAGCAGAGAGGAAGAGAACAGGTACCACAAAGCTCTTTCAGGGCACATCCCCAGTGACCTAGACTCTCCCATGCACC